>APFE031315253.1:0-18089 GCA_000404065.3 Pinus taeda | reverse complement strand
TCCATGGTATTGGATGCTTCAGCATGTATAAATACGTATTGTAACATTGAAAGGAACATAATGAAAAATAAAAATGGTAGTCTCGGTTATGGGATCCAGGGGAAAATATCTGTGTATATGTGTTTTATGTGTCATTCTCTTGCATTGTTTATTTTCTGTGTTTTAGAATTCGTATGCAGGTAATTTCTGTACGGGGTTAAGACCTACATGTTTTTTATATCTTTTTGGTTCACCAGAATCAGTAAGCAATAGATAATATAATTCAAGAGAGTATCGTTCATGGGGTTTACTTATCCTTGTAGATATTCTAACTCCACTTTTAGGTGTTTGATGTGCCTGTTGCTGCTGTGGTTGTAATTGTTGTTGTGGTTGCTGATCATTATATTTTTCAGACACCTTTATTTTTCCTGTGATCTCATCAAGCACTGTGTATTCTTTGTTTTCCTTTTCTTGTTTCTTTCCCTCCATCTGATCCTTATATAAGAACTTTTCATTGAATATGACATCTCTTCTTCTAATGATTTTATGATTTTCATAATCATATAAGCGATAACCAAAAACATTAACACCATATCCAATAAAGGTACATTTATTTGATTTTTCCTCAATCTTTGCTCTATTTTCTTTATTAATGTGGACAAAGCCTTCACAACTGAAAGAACCTATTAAGGACTTCAACTCACGTTTCAATAAGTTATTGAATAAAATACCTGCGGCATCCAAGCCTAGTGAGGAGGTCCAAAATGAACGGTACATTTCTATTCTACCTTCAAACATAACCATCTTCGTTGATAGAGTTGCCAAACCAACGTTAGTAGAAAATATGGAAGAAGCAATAGTTGTTGAAAAATGTATCTTGGCCGTAGAAAATAAAAATGCATTAGAGGAAAGAAAATCCAAGAAAGTAACTTTTAGATATGAATCAAAGAAGAAAGTAACCAAAGATCCATATGACATGGAAGGCCTACAAAAAGTTCTTAAAACTATGTCCAATTAAATGGTAGAGATTAAAAAGCAAGGGGCTGAAACTTCATCGAAAAAACCATTTAGGAATTTTAAAAGAAATCAGCCAACTGATCCTAAACCTCGAAATGCTATATCAAATGCAGAATCTAATTTAGATGATGATGAAGAAGAATATATTGTTTTATCAGCTGAAGAACAGAGGAAGAAGAAATAGTTGAATGTCATGGAATGTGGGATTTTATTCTACACAACTTTGATAACGAAAGTGAATAGGTTGCTGTGCCTGTTGCTATTGTGGTTGTAATTGTTGTTGTGGTTACTGATCATTATATTTTTCAGACACCTTTATTTTTCCTGTGATCTCATCAAGCACTGTGTATTCTTTGTTTTCCTTTTCTTGTTTCTTTCCCTGCATCCGATCCTTATATAAGAACTTTTCATTGAATATGACATCTCTTCTTCTAATGATTTTATGATTTTCATAATCATATAAGCGATAACCAAAATAGTTCAAGATATGAAGAAGACTCAAGAAAACATTTCTCTGCATGAACTTAGCAAGCTCAAACATCAACAAAAGTTGTTACTTAAGGAATTAAATGCAGTACTTTTTTCTCCTCTTCCAACTAGTGTATTATCCAAGGCTACCAGAGGAGCGGGTAGGCCACCATATGATAAGGTAGATTCTACCAATGCCATTTTAATTGGAGATAGATCAAATTCTCATACCCCTGCTTTTCTTTTAACTTATGATATCTACAATAGAAATTTGCATAACTCCTTGATTGATTCAAGGGCTTCATCAAATATAATGCCAACATCAGTTTTCTCCAAATTAAATATTGAACCCCATAAGTCTGCAGTTCATATTGTCCAATTAGATCAAGCTAAGGTTCAAGTTTTAGGAGAAATAAATTAAGTTATTATTAGATTATTTGCTGATCTAAGGGTTGTTTGAATAATTGACATATTGATTGCTGACATCCCTGAGTTTTATGGTTTAATTCTTAGCAAAGATTGGTCTGAAAAACTTCATGGTTATATTTCAACTGATTGGTCTCACATGTGGCTTCCTTATAATGGGAAGCTAAATCAAATCAAAATTGACCGTGAAAAACACTTTACTCACATAGTAACAGAATTTGAAGAAGATATTGAACCAGTAGCCTTCAATAATAATATTCTTGGAAACTATTTGGCTGAATCATTTTTTGGGAACTTCAATGCTCAGCAATCACCTTTTTCAGTTAGTAATGTCACATCGCAAGTTGAGAATTTTTCACAGACTGATACTTCTAAATGTGTTAATATTGTAGTTAAACTTGTAGATAAACCTGTAGATAAGCCTTTATTTTGGTCCTTGTATTTTGATGGATCTAAATCTAATGACGGTGTAGGAGCAGGATGTATTTTAGTCAGTCTTGAAGGAGAAAAGGAAATGTTATCATGCAGGTTAGAATTTGAGTGTACCAATAATACTGCATAATATGAAGCATTGGTTCAAGGTCTATATAAAGAAATAGGCCTGAATGTCCAATATCTGAAAGTATTTGGTGATTCCGAAATTTTCATTAAACAAATGAGAAATACTATTCGCTGTCTTTCGGGACATCTGAAACATTATCAATCACTTGTTCAAGATCTTATATCTCATTTTCTCGCATTTGATATCTCTCCTATTCTCATATCACAGAATGTAGCAGCAGATCTCCTGGCTAATGTAGCTTCTAAGCTCCTTCCATCTGAGGATTATAGTCCAGATAGATTTTCTATTGAGTTAATTTTTAGACCATCCATCCCAGATAATGCCACCAATTGGCGTGTGTTCAATCATGATGAGGATATCTTAAATTTCTTGACATCTGAAGGATCTTATGACGACCAAATCATCGATGAAAGCGATCATGATCTTCAATTAAAGCAGAAACTCAATGAAAATCCTATTCCTAAATCTGTGGTTAATTTGGAAGATCTTTATGATATTAAGGATAGATTCAAAAAGGTAGCCCATGGGGCTTTGGATTGGTGGCGAATGGGTGCATTGTTAAGGCACTCTGTGTGATTGGTCACTGGTTCAAATTCCCCATGGGTCTTACCTACCAAAAAAAAAGGATAGATTCAAAAAGGTCACTAATTCAAAGCTTCAAAGTTCAAATTTAAGGTTTGAATTAGTAAACCTTGGTACCAATGCCAAACCACAAAATGTCAATCTAGGACTTGGACTTTCACATGAAGAAATATTTGCTTTCATTCGAATATTGAAAAAAATAAAAATGTTTTTGATTGGAATTATGAGGATCTGAAGACTTATGATACCTTTATTATTCAACATAAAATTCCAATGAATTCTGATGAGAAACCTGTACAGCAGAAATTAAGGAAAATTCACCCTAATATTGACAGTCAAATCAAAGCAGAGTTGAATAAACTCCTTAAAGCCAAAATAATTTTTCCTGTCAGACATTCGAAATGGGTCTCAAAATTGGTACCTGTTAGGAAAAAGAATGGCGATATTAGGACTTGCACAGATTTATAAATCTCAACAAAGCATGTCAAAAGGATAATTTCCTATTACCAACAATGGAGCAGATACTACAATTAGTAGTTGGCTCGAAATTAATGTCTTTTCTTGATGGTTTTTCAGGATATAATCAGATCCTGGTACATCCAGATGATAGATTAAAGACTACATTCAGAACCAAATGGGGAACATACACTTATCAGAAAATGCCTTTTGGTTTGATAAATGCTGGAGCTAATTTCCAATGAGCCATGGATATAGCTTTCAAATTTTTGATCAATAAAATGGCTGTTGTTTACTTGGATGACATAAATGTCTATTCTAAGAAAAAGAACAACCATTTGCATGATTTAAACCAAATCTTTGAACATTGAAAAAAGTATGGGATCTCCCTAAATCCTAAAAAATCATTATTTTCTCTTAATGAAGGTAAACTCTTAGGGTTTATTGTATCCAAAAATGGCATACACATTGATCCTGATAGGATAAAGGAGATTTCTGATAACCCTTTACCACATAATAAGAAATCTATGCAATCATTCTTGGGACAGATAAATTTTGTAAAAAGATTTGTTCCTAATTTTTCTCATATTGTTCTACCCTTGCAATCCATGATTAAGAAAAAATTATTCTTCAAATGGGGACATAACGAAAGAGAAGCTTTTGACTCAATCAAACAAGCAATCATAAATGCTCCTGCATTGAATACTCCGAATTTTTCTAGTCATTTTATTTTGTATACTTTGGCTACTTAATCATCTTATGTTGTTGTTTTAACACAAATCAATGATTAGCATGTGGAAGCGCCCATATGTTTCTTTAATTCCAATTTGCAAGGTGTTGAGCTTAATTATTCAGAAGTTGAGAAACAAGCATTCGTTGTATTTAAGTCTGTTAAAAATTTTAGACATTTTCTCCTGAAAACACATACAAAAGTGATAGTCCCATTCTCTAAAGTGAGGCAATTGCTAATTCAAAGAGAGGTAGGAGAGAAAAGAGCTAACTGGGTAACAACTTTACAAGAATATGACATTGATATTAAACCAGCAAAAATTGTTAGAGGACAAGGTTTTTGTAGGTTGCTGGAAAGAGCTTCCAATATACCAGATCATGAATATTCAGGTAGTACTGGACAAGTGAATGAGATAAGTATGATTGATTCTAAATCTCAATATGCTGATCTAATTTTTTACTTGAAAAATGGATATGCCCCCTTTGAATTCAGCTACAAAAACAAACATGCCCTAAGGTTAAAAGCCAAACACTATGAAATCATTGATGATGTGTAATTCAAAAGAAACTATGATTCTGTTTTGTTAATATGAAGCGCAAACGGTTTTACAGGAACTCCATGATGGCCGAACTGGTGGACACTTTGGAGGAGACACTGTAGCACACAAGATACTGTATGCGGAGTATTATTGGCCAGATTTCTTCAAACATACCCATGACTATGTGAGGAAATGTAAAGTATGCCAAACTGCTAGTGGGAGACAAAGGAAACCAGCCTTCCTTTAGAACCAGTTAATTTTGAGAAACCATTTGAGTAGTGGGGGCTTGATATTATAGGAGAGATTGTTCCTCATTCTTCCAAGTAGCACATATACATCCTTACATCCACAGACTACTTCACTAAGTGGGTAGAAGCAATTCCACTAAAGGTAGAAAATTTTGATGCGATTATTGAATCTATTGATCATTTCATCATCACCAGGTTTGGTTTACCTAATGCACTTATCTTTGACAATGCATCTTATTTTTCTGGAAATAGTATAGTTGAATATGCTCTTAAGAGAGGTTTTAAGTTAAAATACTCTGCAAATTACTATCCCCAAGGAAATGGCTTAGCAGAGTCAACTAAAAAAAATCTCATAAGGATTATTAAAAGAACTCCCGATCAAAGCCAAAAGAATTGGCATAAATCTTTAATATTTGCACTATGGGCAAATCGTATAACTGAGAAGGCCTCAATAGGTATTTCTCCTTTTAACTTAGTGTATGGGAAAGAAGTTGTTATTCCACCAAATCTAGCCCTCCCATCACTAGCCCTAGTACAATTCATTTAAGAAACTCCTTCCTCAGTTCAGTTAAGGTTTGATCAAATTCTTAAATTAGATGAGGAAAGTGAAAAAGCCAAGATTACTCATGCCAAACATCAGCAAGTCATTAAATCCTCTTTTGATGCAAGTTTAGCCAGCTCAAAAACATTGCAGATTGGTGATCTCGTTTTGAAATGGGACAAAGCACATGAAGACAAAGGTAAGCATACCAAATTTCAGAAGATGTGGCTTGGACCATTCTAGATTGTTGAAAAGATAGGCTCATCAACATTTCTACTTCAAGACATAACAGGAAAGAGAGATTCTCTTCCTGTGAATGGGCTTACCCTAAAAAATTCTTTCCCTTAGGAGGTAACCCCTTCTTATATATACATATTTTTATCAAATTTTGAGTTCTTTCAGAAATAAAGTTGTAAATAGTATAACATTGGCTTTTTACTATTGAAATCTCGTTGAAAATATATTGTGAATATCCACTTTTAAAAAGTAGAAAATTTCAAGGAAATGATTACAGTTTTGGAAACTAGATAAACATCATAAAACTCTGAGATGTTCTTTGAAATTGTGAAATATTTCAAACCTGGAAAACATAGTAAATCATTTTGTGTTTTATCAGTTTAGAAAGGTTATTTAAAAAAAAAAAAAGAGTAAAGACTTTCTACAACTAAGCATATACATCTCTATAATTGTCATCCAATAACTCTTAAGGATTCAGAGATTAACCCCATCCACTAGGTTTATGATTTTTTAGAGTGTAATTCTAATATATATATATGATATAAAAAATAAGAGGTCTCATTACGAGCCTACTTACCATGATCATATGGAACTAATTAAACTGACATTACCAATACCGCATACCAAAACAGGGTAATGTCTTATAATCATAAGACAAGGGGTCTCATCATGAGCCAGCTTGTTCAGTTCAATTACAACCAGTGAATGGCATTGTCATCTTCTGGCTCCCAAACCAGGGAAATGCCTTATATCTGGAAAAGAAAAAAGAAAAAATGAATATATATATCTATATCTATATATATATATAAATATCTTTCTGAATTTATCTTTAAAAGGTTATACTCTTAGATGGATGGGATAATGAATAATTGATGGTTGAAAGGTAACCCTATCAAAACTATAGACGTTTGCTGGTAGCAGTGGCACTACCTGTGACAAAAGAGTAAATTCAAGCTAAGTTGCAGGAGCCCCCTACTTTATCTTTAAAAACCAATCAAGACTTGAAGAAACCAAAAATGTTTTGATTTATAATAAGGGTTTGAAAAAGAGATTTGAAAATTGATCAATTTTTCTTATTCAAAGTAATTTTGTTTATCCAACTAATTTCAAAATAGTTTCCTTTTCCTCAATTGCTTGTACTTGAGAAAGTGTTAGAAATTTCATCATTTGATTCAGAGATAACTGGTTCTTTTAGTGAATCGCCAACTGTTGTGCTATACAACAACCCTTCAAAATTTTCTTAATCTTATTCTAAGATGCTAAATAGGAAATAGGTTCCCTTTAGTTTGTAAAAAAGCAATAAAACCTTTACATAGAAATAAATTTCTTTGTTTCTTGTTTTTAAAATAAAAGTGCTTCAAAAAAACCCTCTAAAAATAACACACATCGCAAATTGCAATCGCTTAAGGTTAAGGGACATTCAATCCGAATAATCGTGTTGTGATGCGAAAGTCTCAATCGTAGAGCCTCTTAAGCAAACCATTGAAAAACATGCGATGCAATAAAACTATCATATTTTGCATATCTCAAATTCCAAAGAATATGTTTCAGCGGTCCATTGAAATAATGCAATGTGATATGATTCTCACATTTCGCATACCCGGAAAACCAAATGAAGCTGGCCCCGAAAACTTGCGATGCAATATACATTGATCACATATCACGATCCCAACAGCGACAAGTGTTACTTACCTCGGGGGCGCATGATGCGATCTCAAAATATAATAAAGTGGTTCAATAATAATAAAGGGAAAACACCATTGGAGTGAGTTAAATAAGGAATTACCCAACTCTATATTCCAAGTCATTACTTATCGCAATCGCGGAAATTTAAAAGAATCTTGGAACATGACACCTATAACTCTTGACTTGTGATATGTGATTGCTTCTTACATATTAAAATAATATATTTAAATCGCTCATCGCAAAACTGGAAAGTTCATGGCACACATTCTAATAAGACCTTTGGAAATCTGCAATGTGATCCATTCATTGAACATTAAAGTTTCACGTCGTTAGTTACGGCAAAGCATTAAGAATAGTTATGACTGCAGTCCTTCAAGATTTCATCCTTCGTGTTAATATCAAGTTATAATACGAAATATTTCGCATCAAATGCTCCAGTTCTAATTTTCGTTTGTGCTTCTTTCAATAATATCTTTACAAGAATTTAGCTGCTCTGAAAGTTTTATCCTATCACTATCCTCTATTTCATTTTCGTAGTTTGAATTTGGGAGTATGCAGCCAGCCAAAATGTCAAAGAAAGCTCGAAAGAGAAAAGCTCACCCTACAGTGGCAGAAGGACAAGAAAAAATTGTATTGATATCGGATACCACATGTCAAGATTGTGGGAAACTTGCATGGGAAGGCATATATGATATGTTAGAAATAGAAAAGCCAAAGGTAACTGAGGGACATGCAACAACTCATGGACCTGCAGAGTCAGAAAACACACTTGATGATTTAGTTGGCTCTTTTCTTCATCAAATAGCGGCCCACCCAAATATTTTGCCATATAATGACATGGTAAAATGGGTAATTGAAAGCATCAATATAATGGACAGGACACTCTTCACAGCTGATGGAAGAATGATTGGATCCTTCAAGATTGAAGACTTGAAGAAAATGTATCATTTTCCAGAGCCTCAGAAGTACTACAATAAGGCATTCCTTGAAGCTTTCTCGAAGGAAAATCAAATAGAATTTGACCCCATCAAGAAATGGAGGCATTTCCCCAACAAACGCAAGCACAAATTATCCGATATGTATTATGTGGACTCCCTAGCATCTCCATATTGTTATGTTGCCGCAATGATGTGTAGATTATTTGGAAGCTCCAATTCTACTAAGTTTTCCATTGAAATGGTTCCGTTAATAGAAGTAGCATTGAACTCTTTTGTAATGGATTGGGCTACTACCCTATCAGACAAAATGGCCATTCAAATACTTGATTATAGGAAAAATAGGTTTGTTACCACCCGAGTTGTTCCCCCATTTTATATGAGTGCCTACATAGTCGATACCATTTGTTTCAATTCTGATTTTCCCATCATGGGATGGAAATGGACTATCTAGGACCCAAGCCCTATCCATGTTTACCATAAATGCTTGTGGCAGAAACAATATAAGAAGCATTTCTACAAAATTTGTCATGGCTTCATCCTACCCATTCATCAGGCCATTTTTAATAGACCAGCTCCTCGGCGGTCCAAGTAGACTAGTATTGATTTAATTTCAATTGGAAGTTGGTTTGGGGAAGAACTGTTCACATACATTAAGGTTTTTGGTAGCATTATCGACCCACATGTCCTTCCTCTATATGTCCCAGATAAACTATTGGCTAGGGAAATAGCTTATTAGACAGTTGAAAAAGGGCTTAGGAAAAATCTCAAAGACGCCAAGAAATAGTTATGGCCTGCCTTTCCTGTTTGATGCTGCATCTATTCATTGCATGACTATAAACATGCTTAAATTTAAGCCAAGAAAACAAAGGGTTTGAACCTAGTTGTTATTCCCAAAAGACAGTATGACCCGAATAAAGTTGCTTTTAATTTTACTACTTAGGTAAAGGTTAAACAATTCGTCCATGAGAAAGATGAATTCGATGACTTATTTACATCAACAGAGACATTCACACAAGTGAGCCACAAGGCAAAAGTCAAGCTAGGATCAACAAAAATGGACCAATTCATCTAATACAGGACGCAAAGGATTCATACAGTACCACTGGACCTATTGAATATTGCACCATTCATCCAGCAAATGGAGCAAAGCATGGAGCAGGATATAGAGAAAAATTTTGGTGCAACCGAGAACGCAAGTGAACAGATGGACACAGATGTTCACATTGATATGATATTGATCAAAGAATGGGAAGAGTTTGATCAACAGATTAAAGGAAAAAGTGATACCCAAAATGTTATTGCAACGAGATCCCCTTTAAGAAAACAACCCATAATTCATGATCCTGTGATTGAAACACCATCCAGCAAGGACTTAGATCCAAAAGAAATTGAGGTAATCCCTAAGTATACATCATCATAGATTACACTGAGCATAGAAGAAATTCCACCGTTGGATGTGTTTTATAGCCCTAAACATAGAGTTGTAGTCAAAAGGCAACGGAAATAGAGAAAGATAAACCAAGCATCAGCAATAGTTCCTGAAAAGACTCAGAGGTCAATCCCTCTGATGACTTGACCAAATTATCTCAGTTTGCAGGAGCGTATACAGTTGCCAAAATAGATAAAGCAACCGAAGTCAACCAATTGGTCAAGGAAAAAGATCAAAAGATTAAACAGCTTGAAGAACAGTTAAGGGTAGAAAAACAGAGGATTGATCAGCAGGCTATTGAGAGGCAACAACAGTTATCTCAGGATATCGAACAACTAAAACTAGCACATCATGAAGAGATTAAATCTAAGGATGAGCAAATAAAGCAGCTACAACTCTCAATGGAGCAATTCAAAGACAATACCAAAGTTGAAGAGTTTATAAAGGAAGCCTTAGAAATAAATAATTTCCTATCTCAACAGCTAACCCAACTCTGCCAAAAGATATCTCTCATTCATCCACTATGTATCAAAACCAACACACTGATAGATCAAGTGGTCAATTCCAGGTTGGAATTTGAGGATGCAGATGACAAAATCACAAGTTATATCTCTTGGCAAAGCACAAAAAAGGGAAGGGCCACTAAATTGCCAGTAATTGAAGAATCTCATAAAGAGATATTATTTTCAGAAAGGGAGACATAGTTGATCAAAGCAGAAAGAGAAACTTCAAGGGCCACGGTGGTGAGGAATAATATCATTGAGCTAATAAATGATAACTTACACAGTGCCAATTTAATTTTTGAGTGTTCCCAAGAAAATCTTCCAAAAGCAAAAGTATTGGAAAAACAATGGAAGCAAGATTTGAATACTAGAGAGGAGCAACTCAAAAAATTAGAAAGCCTCAATTGGGATACATATTGGTTCTATTTAGTCAAACCACATAGCCAACAAATGACAATCAAATGTCTTGTTGATGCAACATACCACATGATGCCAGAACTCTCGGATGCGGTATACACAGGTCAGTTGCATGCCAGGATGAGTCATCCACTAGAGATCCAAACTATGCTCGAGATTTGTAACTTGAAGCTGCAGGAGGAATGGTAGATGCAATGCATCTTTTCAAGAGCTATCACAATTCTATTTTTAACATGAAATCCCATATTTTGAGAAAGGTTGTTCCAACCACTTTAAGCACTTTTTACGAACAATTTGTTTTTAATTTTACTATAAATACCCTTTCATGTCATTTGAGAAAGGGTCTTGAAATTGTATTAAAATTAGATTTAAGAAGATAGCATTTTTGGACTTCTTAATTTACTTTTGTAGAAGACAAGGATCAAGGTTCAAACTTGTTGTAAAAGAGATTTCAAGAGGACTTGCATTTCTGTATCTTTTTGAAGTTTTCAAAAGAAGAAGAGTGAACCAGACTGTTACTTTCGTAAGAGGATTCAAATACATATGGTACTTTTATCAATGTATCTTTGTTTCATGTTATGCAATTAAACAGTCTTTTGATTCGATATTGTTGTTATATGTGAATTTTTCATACAATTCTTCATTATATCACTTTTGAATAATTTGAAATTGATATTTTTAAGCACATATGCTGACAATTGATGTTATTATGATATGTGATATGTCTTATATCACTTTGTTTAAAGTGATCATCATTCATGCTTAACTTTCTGTAGCCAAGTGATTGATTTTCATTAACATTTGATTACCAGAAATCATTATAAATCGCATTGATATTGTATTACCCGGGTTATCTATATATATATATATATATAGATATAGATATATACTTTCATTGTCCAAATCATCTATCATTTTGTTATATATATTAAACACCAATTCATCAAATCACACTTTATTGGGAAACTAGTCCCATACTATCCAGTCGGAGCCACCATCCCAAACGGAAAAGGAACTACATTAATGGCTAGATCGGGTGGTTATACCCAATGTTGGTGCAACGATTTTAGAGGCATCACCACTACCTTGTTGAAATTAGATTTTTCTTCATATCCGGAACATGCCTTACCTCCTTTAATAACCATTAGTTTCCATTTTTTTGTTTTATAAAAACCCTACAAATTCCAACAATTTTATAGGGTTTATCATCACCCAGATGAACCTGTCCAAAATGTCCTTGAACATAGTCATATAAATATTTCCTATCAAGTGTGGCATGGAATCAAGCCCATGAATTGACCACCCAAGCATCAATAATACTTTCTAATGAAAGAATCAAAGCATCTTGCAACACATCACCTGTCACATTTACTTCATGATTTTTCTCTTGTTATCCATCTCCTTCTTTTCTCTTCCGAGATTTGCAGTCTTTTTTTAGGTATCCTTTACTCCCACATTTCTAACACACTATCCCTGATCTTGATTTGTATATGCCTTTTCTTGACTTACTGTGATTTCTTGGGCTCCTTCCTCTCTCCATTTTTCTTCCCCTAGTTTTTGCAGTCAAAGCATTACCTGATGTCTCACCGAACATTTTCCATCGCATTTCCTTGCTAAGGATGAAACAAACAACATCATCAAACTTTAAAGCACTAGATCCAAAGACAAAGTTACTAATAACCATAACTAGGCCATTCCAACTTTCTGGAAATGAGCAAAAAAATAAGAAAGCCCTAACTTCATTGTCAAAATTTACCCCTACATAGCTTAACTTCTTGGTAACTGTGTTAAATTCATTTAAAAGATCAACAAAAAATCCACCTTATGAAATATTCATATTAAATATATGCTTCATAATAAATACCTTTTTTGAGGCTAAGGGTTTTTCATATAATTTGGCCAATGTTGTCATTAAACCCTTTGCTGTCATTTCCTTTGAAATGTTGAATGCTACCAATGCTGCTATGAACAACTGTATTGTTCCTAGTGCCTTTCACTCGAGAATATCCCATTCTTCATTTGTCATACTTGTCAGCTTCTTCAATTTCCTTTCCAATGGTAGGTATAGATATTTCTGATACATATAATCTTCTATCTGCATCTTCCACAACTAGTAGTTTTCGCTGTTAAAATTTTCGACCCTAATCCTACCATCTTTTGCCATTACCCCCACTCAAACTAGGAACCCTTCTTTCCTACGACTTTATCAACCAAATAGACCTTCGACTCTGATACCGGTTGTTAGAAAACTATATATTACAGAGAAATGGAACACATAAAATATTGCATAAACACAAACACGGAAAACACAGAAAACAAGAGAGATGCAGATATACGTGGTTCACCCAATTTGGGCTACATCGATGAAGAAACAACCAGTCCTTCCTTTTATATTATCTAGAAAAATGAATAGTTACAACCTACAACAGATCTGCAGTAATTTCCTCATCGCTCTCATACAATACCCTCTTTCTTTCTCACCCAAAATAATATTACACAACTACAATACAATTCCCTCATATAAACTGAGGGTTGCCTTCCAGAGAAAAAAAACCCTAAATTAACATAACTTCTATAGTCATATCATCCACCTAATGAATGACCCATATTAATTACAAAATTATAATATTTTACAAGGAAAATTTTCATGTATTTTTAGCTTCGGGGGTGCTACCCCCGAACCCTTACTAGCCTTCGGATCCCCCGGCTGGGTGGAGGGTGCAAGTCCCCCCTAGATGGAGGGGGTGTATAGTGTCATTGAGGTATTAATTGGCTAAAATAAAGATCTCTAAATCAACAATATAATCAGGCTCCATATCCAACAAAGCGAAGGTCTTATTTTGATCTAGAAGCTTAGATGTCAATTCCAGTTCTTGATTCTAAAAAATAATTCCTTAAGTTGTTAACCTTGAAATGATTACAAAAACACTTTTTTTTGGAAGCAAAATATAGTCAATTAAGTTCAAATTTGTTTTTACTATCATTTCCTATTGTGAACTCTATTTTTACACTTCAAGTAATACAAGCTCCGTTCATGGTATCTTTGTGATTGTTTTGGCAATTCAAGTCTCGTGATATGAGTTATTGACCTCTCACACTCATTAGGAGGCCCCCTTGAGGATGTGTGAGATAGTATACATGTATTTTGTCATTTTTATTTAATTTCCTTATGCTCTGAAACTAAATTAGAATCTACTTTACTTTTTTGTTCATTTTATTTAGATGCTCTGTTTCATTTCAATACTTTGTTTTTAAATTATAATTGCACTCATTTCTCTTTGTTTCATTATAGGTCAAGCACTTGATAATAAATCAAATACATCAAAAGATTTACCTTAACTTTTTTTTCAAGCTTAGTCTCATATTTATGTTTAGGTACTTATGAGTAGCGCAAGTTCATAACACACACACAAACTAGTAATCTCTTATGTGCTCAATTTTCTGTAGATATTTCCTTGCCTTTTTGGTTACTGTTTTCTAGAAAAGTTTCAATTTCAAGTTTGGTAGATTAGTTCTTTTTTCACAATTTTGATAGTTTAGACTTTATTTCAAGCCTCATAGATTAAATTTGCTTCAAGGTTTCATAGAATAGGTTTCTTTTCCAAAGTCAATAGTTTAGATTTATTTTCAAAGCATAGTAGAGTAATTTTGTCTTTTAAATTTCAATATAATAATATTTCATTTCCTTGTTTCATAGAATATATTTTGAAGCTTTCACATTAGCATAGTTTGCTTTGAATTCATTTAATTTCCATGTCTTGAATTTAATATTGGCCTTTGGGATAGAACATGCACGTGTGCTTACTAAGTTCTAGTCATAAATAGGTTTAACTTTCATCTTGAAATTATAATAGTTTTCTTTCAATTAAATGTTGATAGCCTAGCATATATAGCTAAAAGTGTACTTGCAAGTTCATGAACCCTAGATTGATGATTTAATGTAAGAAATTTAATAAAAAATTAAATTACCCAACATTTTTGGCACCATTATCGGGGAAGTATACATAGGTGTCTACTTTTAATATAGAATTCCTTTTCATTTAAATAAATTTATTTAGAGGGAGTAATGAGATGAGAGATAAGAACCTACAGATCATGATTGTGGGGTTCTCTCTAAACTAGAGTTGTCACAACTACATTTCATAATAGTTGCATTCATTATTTAGATGCATAATTAAATTCATATTAAAATAATTTAGGAAACATGTATAGAGAATGAGATTTTAGGGGTAGATTTGTAAGTAGAGGGTGTAGTTCAATACCAACATAACCAACCACCTCTACGAGACCACATAGTGCCACACCACCTTTCGATACATGCATTCCATCATTTTCAGGTAGAAAAATAATTCCTAAAGTGCATAGGTCAAAAATTCAACTTAGGGATCCACCAACTTCATCTACAAAAGTTGTAGTAAAAGAACCTACATCCCCAACTGAAGGAGTCATATTTATTTCCTCAATAGGGGAAAAATACATAGGACAAGAGTTAGAGGTACCTAACGAAGAACAAGAAGTAGAAGAAGTTTTTTTTGTTGAAATACAATTAGTAGAGGAACCAGAGTAAGAGGAGTTAGTTGAAGACAACCCTTTCATTGAACCTTATATTAGCTCTGACGAATATACAATGGTGGGTGCAAAAGGAGAACTACATAATGTAGAGGAATGACTAAGAATTGGTGGAGGTAGAGGTAGATTAGGAGGAGGTGGTATAGGAGGTCGAGGTGGTAGAGGAGGAAGGGGAGATGATGGATATTTTCATGAACATGATCCTTTTGAATTCCCTATTTAAGACATCGATACCACTTCTACCATGAAAATTATTTTCCCATATATCCTCCCTAATTTCCCTGGGCTAAGAAATGAGTATCCAAAAACATTTGTATTTGAGTTTGAGTTATTGTGTAGAACATATGACTATTTTATTGATACTAAAAAACTAAAAGTATTTCCTCCTACTTTAAAATATGGGGCTCGTAAATGGTTCATGAGTTTAGGTACACATCTTATAAGGACATGGGACGATATGAAAAAAACATTTTTAGAAAAATACAAATATTATTGCATGCCTTGTGACCTTAAGGATGAAGTTTTTAAGATGACCCAAAAAATGGATGAAAGCCCTGAAGATTTTGTGGAGAGGTTTGTTTATAATGTCAAAAGAGATAAATTGCATAATTTAGAAGAAGACACATTAAAAACTCTTTTGATAAAATCCATAAGAGATTAATGGATTGATATTCTTAACCTGATGGGTAAAGGAGATGTTTCTCAATTTTTATTTCAATATATGTGTGAGCTATGAAAACACATTTCAAGAGGAAAATCAAAATATGGTAAGAATCTAAGGGATCTGGTTATGCCAATGGTAAGAGAATTTGCACACGGAATGGTAAGTATAGCATAATCATGTAATTTTCTTGATAACTTTAAAAATGATATTCTTGGGAATCTTAGTGAACAATTAGATATGCTAAGAATAGAAAACAAAAGAAAAGTTGAAAAGTTGCATTGTCTATTTTATGTCCTAGTGTTTTTGGGAAAACTAGTATTCCTATAGAATGCTAGCCCTCTAGGATTCGCAGATACCCTAGAAACAATAGTTTAAAGAAATCCAATGATTTCTTCTATGTGTAACAGATAAGAGAAAGATAGTGGAACCAACCCGGAACTTCCGCTTAGTCCCTTGCTTTCTCTCTCTCCCCTTTGACAGATCCTGCAACTCCTCCCTGTACTTAACATGCTTGGAGAGTACCTGCACAAGTACAACAAAAAAGAACCGTCAAAGCATCATGATCTATCACAACATAAACATTATAGAATCAGATATAATGAACAAATGATAGCATTCACAAATGATAACATTCACAATTGCACAATCATATGGAAGAAAACTTGAAGAACTTTATTAATAGAAGGGAGAATTACAACCCATTTGTCTGATCTAGCATCATCGTCCTAGCTTCAATCCCTCTTTACCTCATGAAATAGTAATATCACACCAACAATACAATACTATTTCCTCAATTACAAACTATCAACACTTCCTTGCAATTCACAATATTCCAGCCCCTAGATCTCGTATATGGGGGATCCATTTATAGAGGTATGCAAGGATGTGAGTCATCCATGGGTTTTGATTAGTGTCATTCCACTTGTTACAATTGGTTCCACTTGGAGATTTCTTAGATCACTTACTCATCCTTGGGCGAATTCAGAGAGGCAAGTGGCATAGGAGAAGTTTCTAGAAGATTCCATGAGCAACCACCTAGCAAACTATCTCGGACATTTGTCCATCCTCACCCATCACACCATATAGAAGGCCTAATTAGTATGCATCGCACCCTAGCAGTGTACCACTCAGTATGCATCACACTTTGCCAGTGGAGCAATCAGTATGGTTTAATTTATGCCATTTCTAGATGGTTTCTCAAATGGAACTTTTGGGGAATGATCTATTTAGATGACTGTGTTCTTTTAGGGTATGAAACATTTCTTTTAGGGGTTGATGAGCCCTAGTTTATCTACATATAAGTTTGGGGTTGATGTGCCCAAATATGTCTATAACAGTTGACCCCTAAAGCATGAAGTCGTAAATATTGATGTCTGGTGAAATGCTTTATCATGAGGATCCGAAGTTTCGAACTGGAAGGAGACCTGCATAAGTTACAACACAGTACATAATCATAATATAATTTTCATGATCTAGTTGAGGGAGGAATTCCCATGCTCAGCTTTATAAACTCATTTCATGTACATAGATTAGATAGTCCTCTGCAGATGCAGACTAGTGATTCTTCAGATATAAAGTCATCATCTATGGGTAGGATGACCATCTGTGTAGAGCCTTTGTACATTTGATGTTTTATATCCCTGAATATATCGTAGCCCAGATGGATGAAACTAGATCTGAGGTCTTCAAACTCGTTCAATCTTCGCCCAATGTACAAGTCAGTCCATGTGAAGAGATGTTTTGAAGTCGAACATGGAAAGACATCGCCTGATTACCAGCCAATGATGTAAGATGTTAACAGATGCGAGAGGAATCACCAATAATGATAATGACCCTCAAGGTACTACAATACAATTCACGTGGTGTAAGTATATGATCCGATGTCGAACACCACGCAAAATCTTTCGGTCGAAGGCCATTGATTTCAACCTGTCGCCGGAAGTGAGAAACTTGCCATTGATGTATGCAAGCTTCAAAGCACTGAAAGGGGTGTTTCTAAGTCAACTTCTTGGATAATGAGTTGATGTCGACAAGAAGTGACTCGTTGTAGGAGGGCCTTGATGTATCCCACATCTATGACACAAAACGAAGCAAATGAT
>APFE031315252.1:0-15699 GCA_000404065.3 Pinus taeda | reverse complement strand
ACGGCCTTCAAAAATCGAACTTCCCACAAATTTTCAGCTTGATTGGACCACGGGGTGACCAAAGTCAACGCTGGTCAAACTTTCTGCAAAACCCTAGCAGCAGAAACCCTAGCAGCAGAAAATCCGTACAGTCTGTCCTCTTCGTCCTTCCCACGTGTGGCTGAATTCGTCCTCCAGGTAGCTTGTATTCTCTAAGATGAGAGAGGAAGATGTGAGTTGAATTGTGTGAAATTCTCTCCAACTTTCCCTGTATATATATACATCAATGAGGGTGTGTGACACATCTATTGGGCATGTGAGCCTACATGACAAAACTGGCTAACCTTGCACATATAATTTATTAAGAATAATAAATTCAAAATATAAGTTCTGCTCATCGGATTAAGACTATTTTTATATGGATTTTACACCTCTCTGAAAGAGGAATCCAACAAAAATATTAGCCTCTTAATCTGATCATCAGAACATGGAGTTTGGACCTAGTTGTCCAAATTTAACAAAATGACACTTCATCTATTATGTGAGTAATAAATTTAAGGAACGTTGTGTGCCCCTTTTTCTCATAAAGAAAGTTTGACCGTCGCTATTATGTTCTCTGTCATAAACGTTTTCATTATATCCTTACATGTACCACAAAGGTAATCACTAATTCAAACCCCATGGCCTTCTTATTGATTTGGTAGATCATGAATGGGAAGTATGCACAGTGTATCATCATCCTCTGTGAATTTGATTTTGAATTTGTCACCCCTAAGATTAAGGAAAGTTTAGACCTTGCTAAATTTATCTCCGACTTTCCTACTCATGCACATGATTTTCCAGTAAATGGCGACCTTCTAAATGAACACTTGTTCGCAATAACCTATGATGATCCTTGGTATGGAAACATCCTCACCTATTTGAGAACCCACAAATTTGCACCCCATCTCACTAGTGATGATCGACGACATATTCAACATCAAGCCCCTCTTTACCTCCTCAATGGTGATGATCTTTACTGTTAGGGTGCTCACAGTGTCCTTCATCATCGTCTTACCCATGCTAAAGATGAGAAAGTTCTCAATACCTATCACAATGGTGCTTGTTGTGGTCATTTATTGAGAATGGCCACTGCTTAGAAAATCATTTGTGTGAGATACTTTTTGCCTTCTCTCTTTATTGAATGTATTGAGGTAGTTAAACACTATCCCAATTGTCAATTTTTGCCCCAAATTCTTGAGATCCACTTGCTCCCCTCTATCCTGTGAGTTCTATATGCAAATTGGTGATCACTTTTAAGGATTGTCAAGCACGATTTTGTGATAGCCATATGTATATTATCATGGTCGTAAACTATTTCACCAAATGGTTTGAAGCCATTCCCACATTCATTAACACTACAACTAATGCAACATCTTCTTCTTTAACCATGTTATCACTCAATTCGAGGTTTGGAAACAATTGATTTCCTACCAAGGCTCACACTATGAAGATGAGATTTAGTGTGAGCTATCCTCACTATTGGGTTTTGAAAACAAATATTCATTAGGATATTCTCCCCAAGGAAATGGACAAGTTGAGGGTGTCAATAAGATACTGAAAAGTGTGCTTCAATAGATGGTGAATAAACACAAGACCAACTAGCATATGATGCTCTTCCATGTGTTGTTGGCCTATAGCACTTCTATTAAAACCGCCACTCAATTGACTCCTTTCCACCTTGTTTATGGACACGAGGAAATATTATGAATCAAGTGTGATTCCCCTCCCTCCACTTTGTTGCCAAACTCCTCTTAGAAAGCTAACCTTTAGAGCAAAGACTCATCATGCTAGAGCATGCCAATGAAGATCATTATGTTGTTTTGCGAACCAATGAACCAACTAAAAAGTGCACCAAAGCTCAATATGACCGTAAAGTCCACCTTGGCACCATTCATGAAGGCGACCTTGTTCTTGTCTATGGCCAATATCATGATGTCCTCAGGCATGGGATGTTTGAACCATTATGGCATGGTCCTTAAACCATATGTTATTTCTTAGGAAAGGGGGCATGCCTTTTATAGGGTCGAAGGGGTGAGATTCTCCCTAACCCTCACAATGCACTCTACGTGAAGAAATTCTACCCATAACATTTCCCATTGAAATGCATCTTGTTAGTCTTTTCTTTCTAGATTTAGGTAGCTTGCATCTGCCATCATCTCATTCATTGTCTTCTTGCACCTTTTAGATGGATCCCTTATCAACGCCATATATCTATTACGCCAATGGTATGAGTTTCTTCTCCACTAATCTAGCGTGGATAGCTTGGGCCATTTTCTACCCTTTGCATTTGTTAGTCCACTCAAACAAGGTCTCCATGGATGTGCTGCCAATAATCACGTAGAATGTGATGTAGTGATAAGTTTATTAGAAAATGTCGGTAATAGTCACATCCTTAAGCTTCATCTTTGTCTCCATTCCTTGTTATTCGTGAGGCAATTGAATGATGTTTATCATGTGCATAATATTATCCTATTTAGGAAATATCTACAAATTATGTTTTTGGCATTTGAATTTGAATCCATTTCATTCAATCATGTTCATAGAGCACAAAATAACTATGTAGATACCATTGCAAACAATATTCTAGATTGACATTTATCACATGGGTATACAAGAAGGCATCCATAAAATAAACAAATGGTGAATGACATTGTCAAAAATATGCATAACCATATTATGTATCATAATAACCACCATATAGTGTTTGGAGTACACTACTCTAAATACGTTGGACATGCTACATAAAAATATGAGAGAACCTATGCCTAATCACTATGCTCTCTTGGGTAGGGTGCAAATGGGGTCTCTCCCTAAGGTCACAAGTATCTAAAAATCTCGTAGGCAGTAGTTGTGTGTCACTCAAAGGGCTGAGAGGCCATAGTTGTGGGTCATTCAAAGGGAAGACTAGTACACACATATTTGTATTGATCTTCTAGCTCATGCCACGGATGGTGTGTCACACAAGTCAATTCTAAGTAGAACCTACAGGGAAGATCTCTAGTGATGCATCACTATTTGGCTTGTGAAGTGATGTGAGTCTCCTATCTCTAGACCCACTTAAGCTCATCCCACATATCTTGTGAGTTTGAGGTAATATAAAAGACATTAAAGAAAATTGTGGCAATATTTTAGAATCCATCCCTTGGCACCCACTTTTAAATGAGGGGAATGTTAGAAGGTTGAGGAAGCTCCTAACCAATTTGAATAAGAAAATGATTAAATTGCAAAAGGTGTAAATCACTAAGGTTGTTGGTTTGTATAAGATATTTTTAGTCTCATGGATGTTAAAATATCATCCATTCATTCATCCATATATGCAATATATAATTTTTTTAATATTCTTTTAAATATTACTCTAAAATATTAATAAAAAATAAATATTAAAAAACATAATATAATTTATAAATGATTCATTCATGGATATATGTAATATATAATTTTTGAATATTCTTTTAAATATTACTCTAAAATATTAATTGAAAAAAGTGATATTAAAAAAATTAATATAGCTCCCCCAAAAATATCTCTTATGTGATTTCTACCCAAAGACATTGGTTAATTCATTATGGATTAGAGAAGCATGAATACAAAAACATTAATATAGTTTATATATGGTATGTGAGGATTCAAAAGATACTATAAATGATATTAACTAATATTGATTCACATAGTAGTCTAACTTATAGACTAAATGACCTCTTTCACTAGAATTTTTTTCATTTTAATTTTAACCAAAATAGCTTTTTTAAAAGTTGAATTTAAGTTGTTTAATCTATATAAGCCTCTAGATTTTAGATGTGCTTAACCCTTTTATTTATTCCAAAAAGAATCGTGTTTAGTGCCACTTTAGTTGAAAAAATTCAAGCATTTAAACTAGTTTTTTGAGTGTATATATGGACTCAGCACTAGGGCAATTGGATTGTGCACCTATTAGGGCACTTAGATTGTGAGACCAAAAAAAAACCCACAGGAAAAGCTTCCAAAAAAATCTCACTAAAAACAAATCTATTCAAAAATGTATTTTAAACAATAAAAATTACAATCTTGCTTAAAATTGTATCCCCAATTTAAAATGAAAAAAAATATTTTTTATATAATTAAACTAAACAAACATCCATGATTTGACAACTGCTCTAATTTGATAAGTAAAAAAATTAAAAAACTTAAAAACTCTTAATTTAAGTCATTCTTAGTAAAATAGCCAGAATTTAAGTGGTTCTTAGTAAAATAGCCATATTTTTTCGTTAAGTTAATTCAATATATTTATTAATATATAAATATTTATATTTTGAAGAAATAAAAATAATAATTATTATGTAAAACTAAAAGATTATTTTTTAATATTATATTTTTTAATATTATATTCTTTTGCCGTACAAAGTTTATTTTTACATTAGAAGTAACGACACAAAGCGGTTTAATTTGTTAGTTGATTTTAAAATGATGGAGTCACGTATTTATCTTCAAATTAAATCAATTTGAATTTGTGTTTTCACACCTTTCATTGGAAAATTAGGGGTTGTATTCACATTGGTTCGATTCACATCAAAAGGCCTGTATTTTATTGCATATTGCTATATAAAAGCCGATAGCATTTGTGTTTCAAGTGAGAGTTTTGGGATCACGGTTTATTTTCCTCAATCGAAGACACACCTTTCATTGAAAAATTAGTGAGGTTGTGTTCACATTGCTTCGCTTCATATCAAAAGCTCTGTATTTTATTGCCTATTGCTATATAAAAGCCAATAGCATTTGTGTTTCAAGTGAGTTTTGTGATCGACGAGTTCTGGGATCACGGTTTATTTTCCTCAACGGAAGATACACCTTTCATTGGAAAATTAGTGAGGTTATGTTCACATTGGTTTGATTCATATCAAAAGGTCTGTATTTTATTGCCTATTAGTATATAAAAGGCAATAGCATTTGTGTTTCAAGTAAGAGTTTTGTGATGGATGAGTTTTGGGTTCACGGTTTATTTTCCTCAATGGAAGATACGGAAGACCCTGCAAATTGTTAAGAGATGTTTGAACAGCTCAATAAGCAAGTCTTGCCTAAGCCAGATATGGTGTCTTCTGGAGCAGGCTACTCTCAATTTGATAACAATCTTCAGTTCCCAGCCGGTGGGAATATACATGTTTACTGACAGGGACACTTTCTCCAGAGTCCATTTGGTGTATCTGGGCGGAGCAGGGCTGGTCTAGTTTCACCAGATGGACCTTCATCCCAAATTCAACCTGTCGTTGGGTATGCACAGCTCTGCGAGCATGCGGATCAGAGACAATACGCTGCCAGCTGGTACTCTTCACTTTTTTAGGGTTTTAGGGTTTTTGTTTCTAGGTTTGTTGTCTTTTGCTTTAACTTGTAAATTGCAAGGATGCACTGTTATATGGACTGTTATATTGCAGAATGCTGGTCTCGAGATACATGAGAATGATCCGCTGGAATCAGTGCCAACTGCTAACGATGCTTCGGTTGGCTCTCCAACTGCTAACGATGTTTCGGGTGGCTCTCGAGAGTCACTAGTTAGGGCTACTGCAGGTCACGCTACTGATCCTAAGAGTATAGCTGCACGGGTGAGCGAATATGTTTCTTTGTACATTTTTTTGGTTGAAAATAGCTTACATAGGGCAAATAGCTTTGTGAACCGTGAAAACATTGACGGTGCAGAAAACTGATCATATATTTCTCTTTAAAACCTTTTCAGCTCGGAAATGTTTTAACATTGTCTACTAATTATAGTGTGTCCTCTGGCAGGATTGCAAAAGGAAGATTTCCAAAAATCTGCAAGCTTTGCACAATCTTGTCCCAAATGCTAATAAGGTATTTCTCCCAAATGCTAATAAGGTATTTCTGGAAAAGTACAATATAGTTTCAACATTGATTTTCCATATTGCTACATTACATTCAGTGCTGAGATTTACATATAAATCCATTTTCATTGATTTCAGTAGTACTAGATTTACATATAAATCCATTTTCATTGATTTCAGTATTAAAATTTTATGTATCCCACCTTGCTCCCCTTTTCTGTATGCATATCTCTAATTAGAATGTTTTATATTTATTTCCTTCAAAGTTAACCTATTATTACATTAGGTGCTGAGATTTACATATAAATCCATTTTCATTGATTTTAGTATTGGATTTACATATAAATCCATTTTCATAGATTTCAGTATTGAAATTTTATGTATCCCACCTTGCTCCCCTTTTCTGTATTCATATCTCCGATTATAATGTTTTATATTTATTTCATTCAAAGTTAACATATTTTTACACACTATGGGTAACTCTATATTAAAATCAAATCAGGCTAACACTCTATTTAGTGGAATTAATGTGTAATACACACCATGTGCTTAGGCATTACCAATAGTTGTTTTCATTATTCTTCTATTTCTATTTATAAGTCTGGGTAATTTCTCTTTCTTTCAAACATTTGTTATCAAATTTCCCAGGAATATATGTTTTATTGTTAATAGATATCATGAAGTAATATTAGGAAAATTAAAGTTAATTAGGTTTAATTTTGATTTTGTGTTGAAATTGGTTGTGGTAGTTGTTTAATTAATTTTATTTTAATATTATTTTATAATTTTTTTCAATATTAATTTAATGGAATTATTTTTATATTATATAGTTAAATATTTGTTTGAAATTATTTATATTTTGAAAGACTCTTGTTTTACTAAACACAAAGTTTTAATTTGTGGAGGTGACTGTTTAATTATCTTAAAAATAAAGTAGATCAAATACTTTGGCATAAATGGTGTTAATATAACATCTAATTCTTATCATTTGTGTAATAATCATTATTTTTAGGTTTTTGTGTGTATTATGGTTTGTAGAAACAAAGTTACCTTTGTAGTATTGAAAAAGGATAATTTTATTACTTGCATGATAATGGTGACTTTTGGGTTCTTTTGGAGAACAAGTTGAATGAAGGGAATTTTTGTCTTTAAGCAATGGATAATATGTTCCTTCTTATGGCAAGTGTTCATGTTATAAATATACACAAGTGTGAGAGTTCCTTTTAAATAAGAGTGGAATATTCAAAATGAGGATCTAATTTATGTATATATCTTAGATTAGTTGTGGATTAGGTTTAGTTGTTGTTTGATATTGTAGCCTAGAGTGTGGAGGTGCAAGGTAAGTTGTGCTTTTTTTTTGGGGTTTTACCTAGAAAGTGTCATTCCTTCTTACACTAAGCACTTTAAATTTAAACTACTTCACCTAGCCATTCTATTAATCTCAGTTTTACCATATCTTGGGTGTCATTATATCCAGCTAGCAACTCTCATCAGTTGTGAGTATAAGGTCCAATAATTCTAGAAGATAAAGAAATATATATATCTAAGAATGTGGTAGAACACAAAAATAAATAAAAAAATAATCTTGTTACAACTAAATATGATTAAACTAATGAATCATAGATTTTTTCCACACTTATATTCCTTTATGAAATGGTAATAACTTTAGAAATTTATATATATCTAAGTACCACAATCTAGATTTAATATCCAAATATAAATACTATTTCACTATTTTTATAGAAAATAAATAAACTAATTAAATATTTTTAAATAAATAATTTAAATACCATATCCAAATATAGTTACTATTTCACCATATTTATATGAAATAAATAAACTAATTAAACTATGTAAATAATTACACATTTTTGCATAATCAAACTATTTTTAAATAATCAAACTAGAGCCATCATTTCTCATCAAAATCTGAGCAAGTAAAGCAGAGTGTTAGAGATGCTTGGATTTAAAGACATTTCTATAATTCAATGATATATAACATTATTGGCTTCTTCTCAGAAATAAGTAAAATATTTAGCATCTATTCTATATCAGTAAATGAAAAGATAGTTGATATGAAATAAATCGAAGCGATCAACTTTCAATTACATCACACGCTATTGTACAAAGAAGGGAAGTTCCTTGCATGAAAAGTTATTGAAAATATCAAAACCAAATTGAAGATAAGTCTTCAAATGTTAATATCATTTAAGCAATCAGAACACAGAGCTTAGAAATAAGGGAATCGCTTCAACTAGTGACCTGCGCCTGAGAAGAGCTCAGAACATTCCCTGTCTTTTTACAAGACATTCCCTGTCTTTTAAACTGTGTATCAAAGGGCCATGCATGGGAGGTTGGTTATTGGTAAGAATAAAAAAGAATTCCATTGTTTTAAATATTTTGTATGCAGAGGAGGTTGGTGATGGGTAAGAATAAAAAAGGATTGCATTGTTTTAAATATTTTGTTTGTGTACAATTAATTTCCTTTAATGCTTTTTATTGTGTGCAGAAGGACAAAGGCTCTGCCCTAGATGAAATCATTGACTATATTAAATCTCTACAGCAGTCAGTAAAGGTTTTGACTTTGAACAGATTGTTTTTCAAGATTTCCTTTTTGAAGCCTATGATAGTAGTTTTTGTTCTTAAAACTGTTTTGCAGGATATGAGCACAAGAAAACTTGGTGGTGCAGGTCCAGTTGTGCCTCAATTTGCGAATGTTCCACTTAAGGTACACGCTTAATTCTAGGTTTTCACTGGGAGTAGAGAAAATACCTGTGTATCATTGTTTGCTGATGCCATCTTTTGTGGGTTTTCTTAGGGTTGTAACAGTCACGCATCGGCGTCGGTGGGTCACGCTAGTCCTTCAGTCTTACGGGATAGTCTGAGTTTGAGAATACTGTTCTGGGTCTCATGGAGAAGGATATGAACACGGCCATGGAATATTTACAAAGTAAAGGAATTTCATTGATTCCGGTAGAACAGGTGAAATATATATCAAATCAAACTAGAAAGCCACAGATCGGACCGAGGGTTAAAACTTATGTTAATGAACCAAGCTCAAGCAGGCGGCCTGCTTCACAAACTGTCAGTAGCCTTCGTGGAGTTCCTGTAATAGGATCTGCTGGAATCGGCCGTGATTTGCCTGTAAGGGAAATTGAAGTTATAACGAGGGGAGGGAAATTCTCCTTAATGAGCAAAATGAAGTTGATTTTCAGATAATAACTAGCTTGCGCGATGTTTTAAACGATTAATAGAGAAAATAGGCCAGGAATCTGTGCTTAAGTAACCAGACCTCTTCTCTTTCTGCAGGTATTTTGAGATTCCTAGACATTTATTGTAATTGAACCGCTAGGCTATTTTCATGAATCTTTCTCAATTGAAGTTCTAGATATATACTTTCATGAATCTTTCTCAATTGAAGTTCTAGATATATTAAAGTATGTCAGCATATCACATTTATTTTGTAATTGAACTGATAGGCTATTTTTATGAATCCTTATTAATTGAAGTTCTGTAAATAGCATTATTACATTTATTGCAATTGAGCTAATAAGCTATTTTAGTGAATCTTTATCCATTGAAGTTTTAGATGTATAGAATAATTATTTGCACTATTAAGTTTATTTGTTGTTATAAGGTGATAGGCTATTTTCGTGAATCCTTATCAATTGAAGAAGTTTTAGATATATAGAATAATTATGTGTACTATTAAATTTATGTGTTGTTATAAGTTGAGGTTGAAAACTTAACAATTTTGTAGTTTATATTAATTGTTATTTTTTTATTAATAAATTTAGTTGTGTTAGTGTTATCTTATTTAGAACAAATAAAAAAAATAATAATCATAATTTGAAAATGAAGTTGAGTATAATAAATTTAAAATGGTTTTAGTAAAAAGACTTTAAATTTGAAGATATTAATCTTAGTGTCCCTGAGACACAGAGTAATTTACATCAAAACAATTTATTTGAATTAAGAAGAAACCTTATAATGGTTGAATATTGATAATTCTTTATAAACCAATTTTAATATAAGATTATGAATGACTTTAGAAGAAAGGTGTAAAAAGTATAATATTACATAAATGGATGTAAGGCTTAATTTAACCCATCATTATTTATTATTAGTATAACTTAGGTAGAGACTCTAGCAATAATTTGGATTGTTTCTTAACATTGTATTAGTATTTGTAGCTTTAATCAAACTTTTTGGAAAATGCCTAATATTTCAATCTTTTATATCAAAAACAAAATTTTTAATTTTTGAAAATCTTATTTCCAATTTTCAATTGACTAACCAACCTAACTTTAATATCAGTTTAAAAATAAATGAATAAACTAATTTTACAAATGGCCATTTCATATGTAGTCCACACTATTGTTCTCTACTCCTTTATACATGATTGCATTTCCATTTGAAATTTTATTTTTATGATTAGGAATAGGTATGCTTTGTAGATGATTAAAAATGAAGTGATTTCATATGAATTGCAAAATTCTTTTGTTTGGAAGTATGATCCATTGCATGTTATTTTTTATTTACTTAAAAAAAGCAAGTTTATCTCTCTATATTGAGTTGTCCTATAGTGAAGTTGAAAAGTTGAAAAATACTTACACATATCATTTCTATATCCACTTTGAAGTTGAAAAGTTGGAAAATACTCTATATCCATATGGCCTACTACTAAGCTGAAAAGTTGGAAAATACTTATACATAGCCTCTATCCTAAGAAGTTATAGTTTGGAGGCTAGAGATGGAAATTTAGCTAGTAAAGGAAATTTCTAGGAAAAACACAAAGTTAGTAAATTTAGCTATTCTACATGTGACACATGTTATAGAGATGCATTGATTGCTACTTGCAATTGAAATTATTAACAAATGCCACTGAAAGGAAGGATAGGTGATATAGAGTTTGATGAAGAGGGCCAAGTGGTTAACAGAAAATATGAGGAAGATGCTCTTTTCAAAGGTATTATCAAGACTTATTAGAGCAAGTACAAGATTTGTTGAAGAGGATCAAGTCTAAAGAGACTGTTCATTGGGAGGAATGTAAATACTAAAAACATTACTAGGGAAATGGATAATGGAGTGATGATTGTTGGAACAAGAACACAAGTTACAAAAGGATGCAAAAGTGAAGCAAACTTTTTTCCTTTCAAGTCCTATGAGTACTATGATATACAATTTTTTATAGTAAAGCCATTAATTTAACTACTATCAAGCAAGAGATCATGTCTTTAATAGAGCTTAATTGTTTTATAACTATTCAATTGATGTTGATTTAGGCCAAGTCACTAATACAAACATGGTGGAATGGCATAAGAAAACTAGAGAAGTGGTTGCTAAGAAGGCTAATAAAGTCTTACTAGTAAATAAAGGCTAGAGACTCTCTTAAGTGGGGTGGGAGTATAGTTGAATAATGCTGAGGGGGTTTTGAAAAGAAAAGAAAATCAAATAATATTAATGATTGAGAAAATACTATAGCTAGTTTATCAAGGTTTCCTAAGGATGAAAATATTATGAAATAATTATTGGAATAAAAGGACAAGGAAATCAAAGATATGAAACAAATTTTAAATCTTCTCATTAAGAACATACATATTTAGTTGGAACACATCAGCATAAAAAAAATATGAAGGAAAAAAAACTGCTTGGAAAGAACCATTAATATAAAAGAAGCATTGGATAAAAATTTAGAGAAGCAAGTTTCTAAGTGTTGGAAAATGTTACTAGTTTTAGTCTGCATAATTATCATTATACTAATGTCATTATGTATATCTTATGTTACATTGAAAAGAAGAGATAAAAATATATTATTTTAAGCAATAGAATTTTTGGTCATCTAGGTTAAGGATAAATTTCATCCTCCTCTTGTGCCCATGGTATTTATTGTTTTTTCTCTTCATAATTTTAAATTCATGAAAATATCTAATAAATAAGAAGATCACCTAGGTTCATAAGAAATTTTTAAGATTAAGGAGAATTACTTTAAATAGATCCCCTAGTAGATTCTAGAGCATGGCATCTCACCTAAGGTGAAGGAAGAGAAGGCAGCTTGAAGATCATGTTGATCACATAAGAAGGTTTCCTTGTCAAGGGTAATCATTTGTGAAAGGACATAAGGAAATAAAAGTAAGACATATTCACCTAGAAGGAAGGTTAATACATAGAAATTTTATCAAAGATCTAGTAATATCAAAAGGATATAGCTCCCATTGAAGGAATGAAGGATAAGCACTTGTTAAAGGTTCTCTAGTGCATCATATTCATCCACTCTTTGAAGTTGTTTGAAGAAACTTTTGTTGAAGGCCTCCCATAAGTCATCATTCTGGGGCATCTTTGAAGTCTCCTTGAAGGTCTTGAAAGCATCAATATTGTTAGAGAAATCACCAAGAAGGACTCCTAGTTGACATGTAAATTATCATATTGTATTCTATGTCTCAAACTATAGATCATACAAATACATTTTGCAAGGAAAGAATAAAGCTTGTAGGATCATCATACTTCCTAGCATGAAAGAAGAGGATTGACTTGGAACTCACAAAAAATGAGATCATGGATTATGTTGTAGGTGAATTTATTGTACTAAACTAAGAGGAGATTCAAGAATTAGAAAATACAAGATGGAATAAGTGAGGGCATACATGATCATTTTGGAATCCATTGAGGATCATATTGTTCCCTTTGTTGTTGTTTTGACATCTAAGGTTATGTATGATAAGTTAGTAAATTTGTACTCTATAAGTACACGAGGTCAAAATATATCCTTGAGGAATCCACTATATTGAATATGAAAATAAAAGGATGAAGATATGGCCAATTATCTTATGAAGATATCACGCATAAGAGGCTAGTTGCAAGGGCTTGGTGATGTTTTTTAAGATTCAGAAATGACTAGTTGTGTACTAAATGCTCTACCATTTAATTAAAGAAGTTTTGTAAATAGTGTCCACTCAAAGAAGGATACTACTCATTCTAATGAGTTATGGGTTTATTGTATCTTGGAATAATCAAGGATAAAGGCAAAGGATGAAACGGAATCAAATGAAAAGTCTCAAGACTTTATTACAATGTCTAGGAAGAAGAAGAAAATGAAGTTTGGAAAGACCATATGAGATCTAGATATGTCAAAGATTCAATGCTTTGAATGTAATGAGTATGGGTAGCTTAAGAGGGATTGTATAAACAAGAAGAACAAAAAAAAGAAAGAAGAGAAGTGAATCTCACATAGTTGAAGAAAAGGAGAACATTAGAAGAAGCCAAAGGTAAAAGGTAGAAGATCCCAAGGATCGTTACTATTAGCTGAAGATCCACCTAAATAAGGCTCCTTATAAAATATGTCTTCCTCTTATATGTATAAAGAAAAGTAGCATACATTATTGCATTCTCTAGCATAGTCTTGATTTTTGTAAAACATGGCATTATAGAACGAAGCATATGATAGTAGAGGAATTAGAGTCTTGGTGATCAATTTAAGAATCATCTAGTTTAAAAAGACTCAGAATATTGGGACCATATTTCATATTACATTTCATTCAAGTATTTTCTAACATATTGTTAAAGGTAGTCATTTTGCAAAGAGGGATCATCAAGCTCTTATAAGAACCATCATGTTGGAAGTTTATTGGAAGGAGTATTATGACATGATTGGTATATATTCCATCTAGTTTGGATGCAATACCATTTAAGGATGAGGTAATGTAGATGGTCAAGTTGTAGTATGAAAGGCATAAGTAAATAATTCTTTCTTCGGAAAATAAACCTATCTTAGATAAGTATATGAAGAAAACCCATTCAAGAAATGATGGCTATATGATTGTATGGAAGCAATGGTATCAATATTTTAAGTAACCCTTCTCTAAGGTAGGGTTCATTATCTACAAAATGTTGTAGAAAGAGTTGGTTATAAAAGTATGCTTGATAAGCCTTCCACTTGGTTACATGAGGCTTGAAAGAACATTTACATGCTTTGGATCAACACTTTCTCATAATATAGCATGGAATAAACATAATGATATTGACAAAAATTTGGTATGGTCTTGAGAAAGAAAGTAAAAGAGTTGAAAATGAAAACTCCAAGGAAGAAGAAAGTGTAGCTTGCTATTTTGTTTGTTCTATGAACACTTTGATTACAAAGCATGGAGAATGATCATTGTAGAAATTTTGAATAATTTAACACATATTCAATGGAGATTATCGTGATCATGTACTATTGTGGAAAACATACACAATACATAAGCTCCTCTATGTTGATCATCAATATAGCAGCATCAATAACAATAAAACATCAAGAGCATTCACACATTAACACAGTATGTATCCCGGGGAAAGCATCTCGCTAAAAACCCCAACTATCTGTATATTAATGATTGAGTCCTATAACATTACACAACATAATACTTCTCACAATTATCTCCACCTCTGTTACACACAAACTAGCTCAGATCTGAATCAATCACTCGCTCAAATCTCCTCCGCTGCTTGCCTGCCTCCACTGCGCAATCCTGCATGAGAATACTGATGAATGAATGATCCAAATTCGTATTTCCCTTGGATATACCACGCAATCCTCATTGGAAATACTCAATCCATTGATTGTGCAAGATCTGGTGCACAACTATAGTCACAACTCATAGCCATCTGATTCTGTAACACATGTCCCTGCTGAACTGAACATGCACTGACATGCAAATGAGTTAACTGATGTATTATATAGTTGCATTATGAGTTAATAACTTGTGAATTAATTAATAACTAATTCACCCAACTCATCTCTAGTCTATTTTCCAGTTAGACTAAATACAACGAGTTTAACAAAGCTAAACCGAACACAACTCCACCAACTGCACCTCCAGTCCACTAAACTCAACTCAATTGAGTTCTAACTGAAGTCCTGCATGCAAATATTAGTCATCCCATAGGTAACCACGTATTTCCTTCTGGGATCTGCATGTACCACATCCGTAGCTCATCCTGAAGTGCTCCAAGAGAATAAGACAAAGTTTATAGTCTAAATATTATTATGAGCTAATAATATTTGACTGTTCTTTATTTAGACTGAGCAGTCACTCCGTTGTGATCTAAAAATAGAAGTCCATCTATTTTTCCCAACTTGATCAATCATCCATAAACAGCAACCTGCAATCCATAGACATGATCCATATGTCTAAAAATATACATAGTTTAAAAATAGACTTGCGCCAAAAATAGCCTGCGGGCCCACTTAGTGAAGGCGACTCCTTTCCACTAAGCTCCATCATCTTGTTGCATTCTCAACAAGCATTTCTTGTTTCACACTTTTCAACACTCCCTCTCAACAAGAAAGGCTTCCTCTCAAACTCGATCCTGTAACTCTAGAATGTTCTGCATGCAACACATCTGGCCGGTCCACTTGCTCTATCATCAAAGTCTCTGACTGCTATTGCCTTTGTCGACTAAAAACTCTGCATCTCTGTGCTCTTCAGTATCTGACTGCTCTAGCCTCTATCACCTTGATCTTTGACTGCATCCGTGCTGCTGCTGGTTCTATCTCCCGGCATTGCATCCACACTGCACCTCCCAACCAACTGACCACTCTGTTGGGCTAGGAACATACTCTGATGCTGAAGCTCTACCTGCTGCTGAAAGTGCTCCCTCTCTGACATTTACGCTACTGCAACATCTCCATGCATCTCACACCATTGTACACCTCTTTGTGCCACCTAGCACTGTGCAAAAAACTTGTGCCTCTCGCATTGTTGCAGCCTGCTAGCTATGCGCTGTCCTGGGATTCCCTGCACTGTCGCTCTCTCTGCCGCTCCATTCGCATCTGTCTCTACCCAATCAGTCAGTTCCTGCTACTCCACATCGGGGCTCCTATAGCAAGGTC
>APFE031315247.1:38673-86363 GCA_000404065.3 Pinus taeda | reverse complement strand
AAGCCACCCAAAAACACAGTCAAGCAATCAAAAAACAAAAGAAACAAGACTCTTTTCAGATCAAAGTAATACTCAAAGGAAAAGTCAATCACATCAATGGATTCCCCAGCCGAGTCGCCAATTTGTCATGCGGAAAGAGTTATTTTTGCTGACAAAACTAACCTCCCTAGGGGTCTAAGACTCTCTAGTGACAAACAAAAAAAGTAAGAGCAATCCTTCTCTAAATATACATTATCCTATGAGAAACCAAGTGTTTTTCGATCTTACCTTAGGTCCAACGCTTGTTGTAGCAGCCTAGCTTCGTTGATCCAGATGAGCTCCTCCTTCACTTTGAAACCTGCATACACTAACAATCAAACGATTACATAAAACCTGAATATTCCATAAAACAAAGCATATTCAACATATAGACCAAGGAGTATATGAAACAATTCATTAACAACAAATCATTGAGAAGAATGGACTTATTTGTATTAAGGAAACAAAAAAGAAACCATTACAACCTGAGCCTTGGTGTTGTGCAAGTTCCTCCCAGGGTCCAGCAAGAGTTTTCCTCTACTTTGACAAGCTCACCCACTTCCAAATGAAACAAGAAAGGATGGTAATCTCTCCTCACAAGCTTACAATGGAAGTCCTAATTCCAGCAGCATCCACCCTTTGGAATGTTCAACTTTCAACCTCCCCTCCCTTGGCCCAATGCCTGTATTTATAGTGGTCTAGAGGAAGTTATTCAGTTCCAACATCAATGGGATACTCCCTCTTTTGGATGGGGTAGCTCCTCTCTTGATGGGATAAGTTCCTCTATCATAGGGATGCATGAACCATCTGGAGGTGCTCAATACATGTCAAACACTCTTCTGGAAAGCACTAGAAGTGACCACAAGTAACTTTTTTAAGATGAAACTGGCGCCTTTTGACCTTTACAGGAGTACGCACCCATCCCTTGACTTACAAAGCGTACAAGTATGCAGGTACAATGAGCTTGGGATGCGTACACGCAGGCAAGGTAGAGAGAACCTGCGTACCCAGAGATAAACATGATTTTTAATGACTTCCTCTCTTTCTTGAAGTTTGACATGGAGAGCAGAGGTATTAGGCTTGACAAGGAGGATAATATGACTATTGATGGAGCCATATTAACTACAGATGGTCATGGTGACAATTTTTAGAATGAAATACAAGTACCATGAACTCACTGGGATAGAGTTCCTTGAAAATCACTGCAACTTGTCTTTGTATTAGTTGAATAGATGATTACATGCAAGATTCCTTCACAAAATTTCAACCCTCTTCTCCTCAAGAGAAATGATACATGTAGACTCTCCTAGACCATTTTCCCACCTTTAGGATTCAAATTCCTTGGTGGGTGAACTGACTCCAAGATTCTCTCAATCAACAAGTGACAGTGAGAAAGTGAAACTCAAACACTTCATGGAGAGTTTGTTTAGGAGTTTGCTTCTTTTATGAGGCCTAATAAACATAGAAAAGGACCTATGATGTACATTTATTCATGCCTACATCACCTAGCCTCGAACATAGTACCATTACCTAGAGAATCTTGACTTTGACTAAGTCAAACTAGAAACTAGAAATTTTACACAGTGAAATTTACAAGTTAAAACATAGAAAAGTGCAGAAGCACGACGCCGAGTTTGAGATGATTTTCAGGTGCCTTCCAGAGGTCATAATGCCAAACTAAGAGAACAATCATCTATCCCTTAAAGTCTAGTTTATAGAACAATCTGAATTTATGAATTTGGACAATGGAAAGGCCTTTGAAAATCCATTCTCCCAAGGTCACTCCAGGAGCGCAACGCCTGTCAAAAAAGGGTCCAAAATGCTAGTTTTTTGCCACTTTTTTTGCATTTTTCTCCAAAACTAAGCCACCTCTGCAAAATCTGATCAAATGGGGTTTTAGAGGATGGAAAAATATTTCCAAAAATGTATACCTTTCCTCAAATGGAGGCCTAAGAAAGAAGCACTTCTGGAGCAGCTGATTTTCTGAATTTAGACCAAAATTCTCAAAAAACTTAAAGTGCTCAGAATTTGCTCAAATTTGGATGGAAGGTGTAAAAATATGTTTTTTAAACCTTCATAGATTCTTCATCAAGCATCTCCAAGGTTCCCTCATCCTTTTGGTATTTTTTGGCTTCCTTGAGCTTGTTTTCAAGCTGCTTTACCTTGACATTGGTGATCATGTTTTGAGCCTGGTAGTGGTACACCATATTTCTAAGCAACTGATTATCTCTATTTTCCTTCTCAAGGAGCTTTTCCAAGTATTCATTTACCCTATTGAGCCATATTCCTTGTCTTTATTGACCTCAAGAGCAATCCTATCCTCTAGGTCTAGGTCTTCATTGAACAAAATGTGCTCTTGGTCTTCTTGCAATGCCTTCTTTAGGCCCTTTGTTCTTGGCCTCTTCCTCTTTCCTTTCCCTTTTGATCCTTCAGGCTTGCTTGATTCCATGATTTCTTTTCCCTTTCCAACTTTTTGCAGTAATTTGGCTTGTTATTTTTCCATGATCAATTCCTTTGCTTTGAGCTAAGTATTCTGATGTTCAAGGAATGAAATGACATATTTTGCTCTTTCCATATTGATTGTAAGCTCCTTGATTTGATAGTCTTTATCTCTAATTATCTTTTACATTCTTGAAGTCTTATCCTTAGCCTCTAAATCAACTAGCTTAAACTCATTCTCAACTGTGGCTTTATCTTTTGCTGTCAGTCCCTGCTTTGTCGATGAAGAAGGTGTTGGGCACAAAATATGCTTACCTTTTCCCTACATTTCCACTCATCTTTTCATCCTTTTTATACTCATTAACACGTATCTACTATGCTAAACCTATGAGGCAACCCTTATTTCTTTGTCTCTTGGAATATTTAATTAATGAAGTAAAGTCACAAGGGTTTTGCCTATGAGAATCACTAAAACTTGTTATGTCCGTAGATTCTGGAGAACATGTGTTGATCTCCCAGCATATAGTGAAATTTCCACGATTGACAACACCCGTTCAGCAGTGCTAAAACAACTTAACCAACTTGTAGCTATTTCTAATCCATTTTGGATAATTTCTGTTCTCACTCTCTTGGCACTAGTGCTATTTTGAACTAATGTATATTTTTGGGCATGTAGTTGCCAAGTTTTGGGGAAGTTGTTATCATCCCTGTAGTGTATAAAATATGTATCGTTCCTGTCTGAAGGGTTATCTGTACCAAGTTATGTATTGTAACAACTTTTCTTCAGATTAATAAATTATAAACACTTTGTTGTTCTATCTTGGGTTGTGAGTGAACGCAACTCTGATCAGAGAGTTGGGCCTGCTCTTCTGATAAGGTATTGCGTGCTTCCTTTTATGTGTGTTATTTTACTTGTTGTATTTATTTCGTTATTGGTGTTACAAATTCCATAGAATGTTGTGAATTCCCTTTTAAGCTCTGCAATTTCATTTCCATTACTGTTACAATGATGCTTTGATTTCTTAATCACAAACCCTTGGTTGATATAAGATTGTAACCTTGCTCCTACATATACCTTGCATGTTACGTTGAAAAGAGCATGCACCTAGATTGATGAATTAATGTAGGAAAAGGGTTGACAAATTTGTTCATACCTAGACACCAACATTTTGGCGCCGTTGCCGGGGAAGGCTATCAAGGTGCAAGACACAATTTGTATCGACCAGAGGTTCAATCTCTCGTCCTGAGGAGAGATGGAGTTTTGTCACTTTGATCCAGGTTTTTAGCATAGTAATTTATTTGTTTGATTGTTTTTTTTTGTTTGTTTTTTTTTTTATCTTTAGGCCCAATCTCTCGTCATGGGGAGGCAATGGTCTTTTGACACCCTGCTCCAGGTCCTGAGCTTAAATTTATTCTACATTTTTGTTTGTTTTGATTTTGGAAAAACAATTGCTTCAGAAATTAGATTTACTTGTGAGCCACTATCAAACAAAGTATCAATCTTTTGATTTTTGGAAACAACTCGAATATGGAAAAGCTCATGTCTTTTTCTCTCATGTTCTTCATCAATAAAAGATTGAGCAGAATTACTAATAGATGCTTCAGAATTCTTACCTTTTATACCTATGGTTGCAATGATTGTTTCATCTCCCGAGTCTGACCCCAAATCTTTCTGAATAGCTGCAAAAGTCTTCTTCTTCTTGCCCTCTGACTTCTTAGGTCTCAGCTCTGGATTTAGAATCCAACAGTGCTCATCACCATGCCCATCCTTTTTACAGTGAGTGCATGAAGATTTGCTTTTCTGCGTAGTGTTAGCCTTCCTTTCTTTCCACTTCTACTTTCTTTTCTCCTTCCTCTTACTTATAGTGGGTTGGAATGGTCCCCCAACTTCTGGATTTCCATTCTTTCCTCTAGCTTCTAGATGAGTAGCTTGTACAAATACCTCATCTACACTAGTGGGATTAAACATGAGGATGGTATGCTTCATGTAGCTGTGTAGACCACCAATGTACTTCAAAAGAGTTTCTGGTGAGTCTAATGAGATACCCAACATCAATGCTCTCTTTTTGAACTCTTGAGTATACCCTTGCACACTTTTCCCTTTCAACTGCCGAAGAGTTTGCCAACATCATTCATGGCTTTGTTGTATGTAGGCCAAGGATTAGAACTGCTTTTTGATTGCAGCAACAAATTCACTCCAGACAGAGATGGCTTTACCATGCTTCTTCATATCAGCTTGGGTTCTGCCTTCCCACCAAACCAAGGCAGTGCCTCCTAGGCGTAAGCTTGCCAGCTGAATCTTACTCTTGTTCGAGTCTATGTTTTTTACCCTGCAATATACATCAATTTATCTAATCCAATTGTCCAACTTTTCAACATTTAGCTCTCCATCATATATATGAAAATCAAATTTAACATCTAGTTTAATCAAAGATGCTTTCTTATTATGCACAGGGCTATTAGGAGATGTGAGAGAGCTTTCCTCTTTCCCCTTTCCTTTTGAGTGGTCATGGGAATGAGACTCATATTTTTCCTTATCTTTTTTAGAACCTGATGAATCTTCATCTTTATGATTTCTAAAGACCCTATACATTTCTTCTACCATAGACTTTATAGCTAGGAAACTTTCTATGAATTGAGGGTCTGGCCCCATAGAACCTTCCTTTGACATTGTCTTCTGAGGATAGACTCTCCCAATTTCAGGATTAGTTTCCACAAACTCTCCTTCTCCTAATTTGAGCTTTGATATAGTGAGCATTCACAGCTAAACCAACACAAGCTTGTCTAACCTTATTGCCTACTACTCTGATACCACTTGATCTGATAATCACCCTGTGAGTGACATCAGTTGAAGTTTTATTAAACAAAAGGTATTATAGACTCATGTGTCGGTGTGTGTTCTGTGTTATTTAAGCAACGTATTGATCAGATTACCAATACATAGACATTTAAATGGAAAGAAAACAGAGAAATACAGTAAGCAACCAAAAAGACAAGCAATTTTAATAAGGAGTTCACCCTATTCTCCAGGGCTACATCTCTGGTCCAACTTTCAGTGGTGGCCTTGTTTTATTGTGTCTTTAAATAGAGATTTAGAATGCAGGGACTCAATGTGAGTTCTCCTGAAGCAGGTTTCACTTGGCAGGGTGGTTCTTGGATTCTCCAAGCCACTGGAGTACACAGTCTCTTCTTCCCACCAGCTCTGTGACCTTCTGATCTACAGTGGCAAGATCCCAATGTGGTGCTCAGCCCAGACAGATCCCACTATGGGGTGGCTCGAATCTCTCAAGCTCGGTGGTGCTCAATGCTTCCATTGCATCAGCTTGGCCCTCTGTCTCGTCCTACTTTTCTCTTGCTTTACTGCCTTCTTCTTTGTGTATTCCATCCTCCTCTTGGGATTATGGTCTTTTCCCCTCGTCTCTCGAACTTCACTCTGACTTGACTGTGTATTCTGTCTCTAGTCATGGCTTTTAGCCATTCGTTTCCATGCATGTTTGATTCCTCTTCTGCCTCTATCGATTCGCCTTCTGCAGCTGCACTTGGAGTTCCCTATGTGGCATCAACATGAACGCTCAGGGAGTGGCCACGTGTCCTAATCTGAACAGCGCCAGCCTGCTCGTCGGTTCGTCTCTTCAGTTACGTCATGGATGCATTCTTCCTCCACCATTGCAGTCAAACGGATTCCAAATCCCTTTAGAACACAACTTAATTCCCTATTGATTCCACTTCCTCCATGGGGCGCAATCTCATCTGTCTGATCTCGGCTCCGCCAGATCCAACGTCATATGCGCGTCCCACGCGGTTGACTTGATCGACCGATAATGCACGATCAATGGCGGTTTTCTGTCACCTCCGCCACCACGTGTCAACCGTAAGTGGGATCGCTTCGCTCTTCTCCAAAACCATTTACCATTTGAGGGCACCCCAATCAATACCACCAGTTTCCAAAGCGCGGGTCCCACCATGTATGATTAGTGCTTTTTTCCTTCTCCACCCATGGTTCTCCGGTTCACCATGCGTCCAAGTGCTCATGCTTCCCCCATTTCGGCCCTGTTCGCCCAGCGATGCACGACTAGCGCTAGGCTACTTTGACCTTCTGCGCAGTCTCCACGGGCCTCGGTCAGCATGCCTTGACCGAGGTCCTCGTCGTTCCATGTTGGCTGCCATTGCCACTGGTTCAGGGTGTTTTTGATCACTATTTTGGAATTTTTAGATGTTTGTCTTGACCTGATAAAGTCATGGTTCTTTGCCAATATTTGATGGATCCAATTCGGATCAACTATAATAGGTACAAAACTATCTTTCTTGGACATTGTTTTCATTGTAAAAAATTTGGTCATCAAGCTAGACATTGCATGGCTCACAAGAGTGAAACACCAAAGCTAAAGGATGAAATAATCAAATCATATGGCCCTAAAAGGCAGAGACAAATCAAAACCCTCAATTTGTTTGATCCCTTGACCAAATTTGATCTGATTTGTTGATTATGCTACAATAATGGACACTTTGAACAAAACTGCCCACTCAAAAGAGGAAAAACAAGTAGTGAGAATCCCAACATGGATAAATGTGGCATGGCTCTATATGCTCAAAATAATGAAAATCATTGGTTTGTGGATAGTGGGTGCTCTAGACACATGACAGGGGACAAAAGGAAGTTTGTCTCATTGAGAAAAAAGGAAGGAAATGTGTCCTTTGGAAGAGGATCTGCCAAAATTGCGGGAAAAGGAACTATTACTATTATCAATAGAAAAGGAAAAGCTGAAGATGCTCTGCTAGTAGATGGGCTCCAACACAACCTCCTGAGTGTCAGCCAAACTCTGTGATCAAGGACATAATGTTGTCTTTAGCACCAAATACTTTGAAATAAGGAACTCTTCCTCAGGGGAAATTGTGGTGAAAGGGGTTAGAACACCAGACAAAATTTACATTCTAGACAAGGTTCAAGAAAATAAATGCTACCTGAGTCAGACAAATGAAAGTTGGTTGAGGCATAAGCGACTTGGACATACAAGCTTCAAAAATTTGATCAATATCAGCAAGATTAAATATGTACGAGACATCCCAAGGCTATTCAAACCAAATCAAGGAGTGTGTAGTCCATGTCAACATGGAAAGCAAACTAGAACCAACCACAAGACCAAGGAGCTCTCTACATCAAAGCCCTTGGAGATCATCCATGCTGATTTATGTGGACCAACCAGAAATCAGGCACTCCAAGGAGAAAGGTACTTTGTTTTATTTGTTGATGACTATACTAGAATGATGTGGATATATTTTATAAAATATAAATTTGAAAAATTTGAGTGTTTTAAGAATCTAAAAGGACTCAAAATTTAAGTGCCTTAGAAAAGAAAGAAGGGGAAAATTCACATCAAAATAATTTAATGAGTTATGTAATATACATGGAATTAAAAGAGAATTATCTTTTACCAGAACACCCTAGCAAAATGGGGTAGTTGAAAGAAGAAATTGAACAGTTCAAGAAATGGCAAGAACAATGTTATTAGCAGCAGACTTGCAGCCAAAATTCTGGAGAGAAGCAATCGGGACAGCTGTCTATACCTTGAATCAGACTTAATTAAGACCAAATTGTGAAAAAACGCCTTATGAACTATGGAAAGGAAGACCTGCTTCAGTAAAATACTTCAAGATCTTTGGAAGCAAGTGCTTCATAAAAACCAATGATGGCTCACCAGGAAAGTTTGATTCTTGGGTTGATGAAGGGATATTTCTTGGATACTCTACACGGAGCAAAGCTTACAAGTGCTACAAATATTCAACTAAGGAAAATAGTGGAAAGCATTGATGTAAAGATTGATGAAGACCTTCCAGAAAAAGAAATTGAAGAACATGAAGATGATCCACTCATTGAAGAAGAAGAACCTGAAGAAGAAGAAATAGATTAGGAAGAAGAAGAAGAGGAAAAAGAACCACCTCATACCCCTTGAAAGATGAAGTTTCTCCAAAAATATCATCTAGAAGAATAGAATATTGGCAATAGAAATGAAGGGATGGAAACCCGAAGAAGGATGATAATTACACCAAAGAGAAACGTTATTGCTCTTCTATCCATGATAGAACCAGAAACATTTGCACAAGCAAGGATCCTCATTGGGTAAAAGCCATTGAAGAAAAAATGTCCCATATTGAGAAGAACTAGACATGGGAGCTGGTACCTCATCCAAAGGAAAAAAACATAATAGGAACCAAGTGGGTATTCAAAAATAAAATGAATGAAGATGGACAAGTTATCAGAAACAAGGCAAGGCTTGTCTACAAAGGCTATTAACAAATTGAAGGAATTGACTTTGAAGAGACATTTGCACTAGTAGCTTGTATGGAAGCTATCAGGATGTTCTTGGCATTTTCTTGCTCAAAAGGATTCAAAATCTATCAAATGAATGTAAAATCAGAATTTCTGAAAGGGGAACTCAAGGAAGAAGTCTACATGGAGCAACTAGAAGGGTTTGATCTAATGGAAGGAAAAGACTTAGACTGTAAGCTGAAAAAGGCATTATATGGGTTGAAACAAACTCCCAGAGCTTGCTATGCAATATTGGATCACTATTTACAACAACAAGGCTTCAAGAAGGGAATGGCAAGAAGTAATCTCCACATAAAGACAGATGAAGGTAAGTTACTAGTCACACTTGTTTATGTTGACGATCTGATTTTTGCTAGCAATAATGATGAAATGAGCCATGAATTTTCTCAAAACATGTCAAGAGAATTTGATATGTCAATGATAGGAGAGTTATCTCACTTCCTTGGACTACAAGTATCTCAAGCAGGATTGTTTATATCTCAAACCAAATATCTTAAAGACATGCTTAAAAGATATGGAATAGAAGATTGTGCATCCATGAGCACACCTATGACCACAAATTGAAAATTGAGCAAAAATGATGACTCCCCTCCAGCAAATGCAACTCATTATAGGTCAATAATTGGATCCCTTCTGTACTTAACTGCTACAAGACCCGACATAATGCAGGCAGTAGGAATGCCAGGAATATTTCAATCTACTCCTAAACAATCCCATTTCTTAGCTGTAAAAATAATTCTCAGATATCTGAAAGGAACTCCTGATTTCAATTTTTGGTACTCTAAGAGCTCAACATTGACTGTAACTGCATACAATAATGTTGATTAGGCTGAAATTGTAGATGATTAGAAAAGTACTAGTGGAAATGCATTCTTCCTTGGAGACTGTTTAGTATCTTGGCTCAGCAACAAACAGACATCCATATCATTACCCATAGCCAAAGCCGAGTATATAGATGAAGTAGACTATTGTACTCAAATAATATGGATGAAGGAAGCTCTAAAAGATGTCAACATTGGTGCAGATCAACCAATTACCATCTATTGTTATAACACAAGTGTTATCAGTCTTAGCAAAAATCCAGTGATGCACTGAAAGACCAAACATATACCAATCAAGTATCATTTCCTTCGTGAATAAGTAGCTGAACAAAACATCATCTTCGAATATATCAATACTAAGGAGCAAATAGCTGATATTTTCACAAAACCTCTTCCTTGAGAGGCATTTGAACATCTTCATCAAAAGATGGGGGTTAGTTATTTCTTTAGCATCACTCAGGTTCATTCATAAAAATGTTGCAGGACAAGGGGAGCAGTTCTATAGGGGGAGCAGTTTGACAGGGGGAGTTCGTATGCATTCCTTTGCCATTGATGTCAAAGGGGGAGAGAAGAAGAATATTTCCATCAATAACAAAGGGGGGGATTGCTGACATAGATTGTCATTGATGTAAATATGGAAATATTTGAGGAGCCAAGTAGAGCAGACAGAGCCATCAAAGGAGCAAACAGAGCTATTGGAGGAGCAAAGAGCAGACAGAGCCATCGGAGGAAGCAAACAGAGCTATCGGGAGCAATATAGTGTATATGCATGCAAATACAATATCGGAGGCGCAAACACATATATATAGGCCAAATACACTATTTAAGGGACAAACACACATATATAGGCTATATACACTATCAGAGGCAGAAAAAAATTATATATATGCATTTACACTATCGGAGGAGGAAGACTTAGTTATATTGGAATACACTATTGGAGCATAGAAAGATATATATATCGACGATATGAGAATCATCGGTTCAGTTATGTCCCATCACCCCAAACTCCCGACAGTGACATATATGTGCGGGCCTGACGGAACACATAAGTTCAGGTGCATAAACAGTGAAGTCTGCCAAAGTGTTTTGAAGCATGTTTTTAGTGTATTTCAGCTTTTCGCGCTCTAAGCCTTGGCACGTTAAAACATGAAAATTTGCATTATATATATAAATATCATATAACTGCGCTACATGCAGACCCACTGAAACAATGAAATATGATTTAGTATCATATCGCATCTTCTCTATCGGTAATCACATATCGCAATACACAAAGGGCTGTCCTCCTGCAAGCGCTGATTGCGATGAATGTTGCAGACCTGATGCAACATTACAATTTGGTCTATTGTTATGTCACATCCGACATATCGCAAGTGCTTAAGGCCTTTCACCTTTGAAAGTGTCGATTGTGATATACACTGCGGGCCTGATAAAGTTATAAATATGGGTGTAATAAATTTGAAGTCCACCCTTTATCGTTTTTCGTATATTCCAATGTATTACATTTGTGAACATAACAAGGCAGACCCGCATTACCAGAGCATCCAACCCTCCATTGTTGATCATCCCTTTTTAGATCCAACGGTCTACATATATTTTGGGTGGACATATAGCTCGAAGAATACCTGCCCAAAAAAGTGGTATCCTCTTCCTTTCCGCTGCTACGTGTCACCTGCTGAGTGGAATTGGAAGCCATCTGCTGAATACCAGTTCCCACTTATGCCCCTTCCGAAATACCACTTGTGGTATAAGAATAATTGTATTGCGCAGGGTTTTTTAGGCCAAAAGGCTTATGATAATAGTTTCGATAGTTGAGAAGGCCTGATTGAAAGCTGATTGCAATTGTGATTGGGACGTGGCATGTGGGTCTATCCTGATTGGTACAGTCTCTCTGTTAAACAATAAAGTCCTGTGTATGCTTATTATCATTAAAAGAAAAAGGGGCTCTGTTACAGTTTTAACATGCAGTAGTGAGCACAAAGAGGTAGAGGAAGCCACAATGGCCGAAAAGCCAAGAAGCCAAAGGACAAGCCAATGTAGAGGAAGCTAAAGCAAGCATTGAAGGAGCTGAAGAGCCAGGGAGAAGCGGAAACAAACAGGCAGAGGCATCAGGAATACAAAAACAGGAAAAAACAAGGAAGTGGGTATGAATAATCAGAGTGAGAAGAAGCCTAAGTTCAGGTAGAGGCAAGAGAGTCAAGAGAAGTAGGAGAATAAGAGTGAAGCAGAAGCTCAACAGTTTTGGGAGCAGAGAACAACAACAAAACAGTTTATACCAGGTTAGAGTTGGAGCCCACAAGGTTGGAGCCTCAGAACTAAAAGGATTGGAATCCTTGGGAGTTGGTGCTCCTAAGTGAAAAACTATTGCCTTAGCAAAACAGAGTTGGTGCTCTGGAGGTTGGAGCCTCACAAAAGTCCAAGTTGGTGTTTGGCAACTGATTGCAACTATTTATATATTGTATCTATTTCATTGCAGTGTTTTTGTTTGTGTTAATAGAATCATTTATTCTAGCTATCTATTTTTGTGTTTCATATATACTTGTTTTGGTGATAAAAAGAAAAATTAAAAAGAAATATTGATTCACACCCCCCTCAGTATTTCCAACAGTTGACATCAATGCCAATGCTCCTACCAATAGTTAGGGAATGTCAATTTCCCAACACATATCCCCAACATGACTATTGACATCAATGCTAACACAATTGCAAATATCTTCACTAGGCCACTAACCATCTAGACAATGTCAATTTTCCAACACATGCCATATGCAGGAGGCTACTCCAAAAGAGTCAAGGAATGTGAGCCAAAAATAATTGCAATGATAAGCCTCATAGGCCTATTACATGACTACAAAAGTGATAAAAGGTGACTGTGAAATGCCTCCTCAAAGTTGAAATATGACTCCTCACTTATACATGATCATTACTCATATGACTCCACCAATGACCCAAAAGTGAGACATGATATTACATAGCTACATAATGATTCTGAAATCCCACACATGGCTCCAGCTGAAACAATGCTAAATGACACACAAATCTCTTTCTCTCAAGACAATCTTGACTCATGACCACACATATAATATGACCCATGACTCACAATTCTCTCCATTTCATGGATCACTCAACCAACACAATAAAGATAAGAAATGATAATATAGGGCTTCATAATTAGAATATAGAGTTATAACTCAGAAGTATAATGTTGTGACAATGCAAATAATAACCCATGATCAAGATCTAAAAATGAATAATTGCATGCAAGAGTATTCACAATTTTTCTCCAAAAAATTTAGTCCCTATAATCAGTAACAAATTCCATACACTAGCAATTTGTATCATCAATAGTTAGCAACACCAACATCACAAGACTCCAAGAATAAATTATAGCAGCAAATATCCATCAACAACATGAAACAATGAGAAGTAATATCATCAATGACTCAACTTTAATAATTTGATCTAAAAACAATATTGCAAAAACACCATATGCAAGTAATCCTCAAATAAAACCAGCAATAGTAACCGTGCAACCATGTTTATGTAGCACAACCTCTAGGCATAAGATGACCATTAGCATGGTGAGAAATCTGCAATATAGACTTCATCCACACTCTCTTGATATTATATGTGTACCATCAAGCACAATCATCATCATCATCAACATGTACATGTGGTAGTCTTCAAGGTAATATCCTCATGAATAAGATTCAAACTTAGACACTTGAGTGCTTGGATCTTGACTCAGCTTTGCATGACATGGAAGAAGTAAAACAACTTGACCTCATGAAAACATGATATGAAAATTGGATATATGAATTTATGATGATACAATGTGAGAATCATAATTCATGTGGATACAAATGCAATGGACTCTTAAATACAATCCAGACAAAAACATAAGGACTTAGTACAAATACAATGTAAAAAAATTATGTAGAAATCCTCATAAAAAAAAATCACAAAATTGGCCTGAAACTCTCTAAAACACATACATGCATCAAAATATCTTGCATGATATAAGTGTCATATCTGCAAATTATGAAAACCATGACAAGCTCCCCCTGAGAATGAGACATCACTTCATCAACATATGTTGTTTTCTGCATTAACTCCTATTAGTATGCATGTATAGGTAAACAATATTGTTACAATATGGTTGCAACCATTATCAAACATAAGATGTTAAAAAGATAAAAATGATAGGTAAACCTTCAAACCCTTGTACAACTCCCCCTATACTCATGCCCTCTCCTTCTATGCCTGAAACTAATCTTGTGGAAATGAAACATTTAGATGCATGATAATAAAAATGTATTATCTTAGCTTCATGCATATATCATGTTTTGGCTTCTCTTGAATCCATCTCTTATTGGGAACAGAACAAAGATGTACTCCCCTTGAGTAGATTATCTTTGTACAAAATAATGTTTCCTTTGATGATATCTTTTGAAGAGCTAGTTCTTTGCAACTTGTCTTTCCCCTCCATACCTTCTTTGTCTTCAAAAATGGGCTTGCTTCTTTTGTAGCCTTGTTTCTATCATATCTGAAAACTAGAGCTTTTTGGTCATGTTTTCCACACTTGAAACAATGGTTATCCAACAATCTTTGTTTTCTTGAAAAATATTTACATTCTACAACATGATGTCCATAATGATTGCAAACAAAACATACCCATAAAATAAAATTTGATACCTTGGGTTTTGATTTGTCATACCATAAACATTTGGCTACTTCCCTACTTTTTTGAATTGTTGCATGTTGTGGTTGTGATATTCTTTTCTTTGCTTTTGCTGATAATAGTGTTTCTTAGTTGGCTTCCTATGATGATGTTGCTTCCTAGGGCTTTGATTGACTTCAATGGTGGTGAAATTGTGATTGTCTGCTACATGGTTGTCCTTCACTTTCTCCTTTTCCTTCACAAGGCATGATTCTCCTTCAAAACCCAATCCAATTTTGATAAGAGGAGATCTTCAACTGATAAGGATTTCATCCAAAATTTTGGTGCTTTTCTCCAACTTTTGATACTAGGATAATTTATTATTTTCTTTTTCACTATCACATCTCAAAGAGGTTAATTCCACTTCTAACCTTGCACAATAGACCTCTCGATTTTGTAATTGATTTGAAAATATCTCATTTTCCTTGATGACTTCTTCATGTTGAATCTTTAAATCAATGATTTGCATGACATTACTCACATGGTTTCTCTCACTATCTCCTTGAGAGAAAAATTGATCTTCTACTGCAATGAATGTGAAGTCTTCTTTATCATTCTCTTTCTCTTTAAGGATGAAATGGGGCCTACAACAATTTTAGAATCTTGAAGCCCTTCTCTTCCATACAAACAATGCAGATTGTCCGCGATCTCTTTTGTAGTTACATTGTGTCTCACTTTAGCTACATCACGATCTGATAATCCTTTTAAAATTATCTTCTTGGCTTCCTCATTAAAGTCATCTTGCATACCATATTCAATTGAGAGAAAAATATTCACATCAAGAGTTAAAAGGTATGCCTCATATTTATCTTTCCAAAGCATATAATCTAGTCCATGTAGAAGAGGAACTCCATCTACTGCAACTTTTCCCTGGTTACCCATGATCTACCTTCCAGTGGTGAAGTTTCACTAGAAGGAACCATGCTTTGATACCAATTGTTAGAAACCAGTGTCACTATTGAGAAGGAGAGCCGGGGGGGTGAATCAACAGTGATATTAATCACCCAACTTTCAAACTTTTCTTCAATATATTAAAAAATTAATAATCTATTATATAAGCAATAGATTTGAACATGCAACTTCAATAAGGATCGGAACATAAGAGTTATAACATATAAACTAAACATGAACAATGAAACACAAATCATCACATCACATATGGAGACAGGATATTTGGTGGAAAACCCCATTTGGGTCAAAAACCATCCTTGTTGTTGTTGCACTGCTCAATATATTTTATTATATTTCAAGCAAATCATTACATAGAATATACAAATGGAAACTATCTGTAAGGAACTTTGATCTTCATCTCATGAATCTATGGATCACCATCCGCTAGAAGCCTCCATGACCAACTAGGATATCTGAACTCCCATTGGACTTATGAATAAATATGTTCTCAATACTTTTTTTTTTTGGAGTCCCCACTTCAATTCTCTACATGGTTCACATTTCATGCATTTTCAAACCGGAACCCTAGATCTGCTCAACATGAACATCACAACAACAATATCTTCATAGCACATAATCAACACTCTTAATGCAAGAAAAACAATTTATGCTCAAACAAACATCAATTGTTGAATCAACATCAACTTTGTAAATACATTATTTGCAAATCAACTTAATACATATCTCTCTCTCACATCCACACACCATCTATAGAAATTAATGTGTAGATTATAAATTGCTCATGAAATTTTCTAAATCACAAGACTAGAAGCTACTCTACTGACTTGCAGAATTAAGTTCATGATCGAGAACACAAATCATTAACATGCATCAAGATTTAACACACATACACAAAGATTTATCAAGGGGAAAGAAACTACTAAAAAATCCTTACTATATGTATTGCAATAATCAAAGAATCTGGATGAATACAATATTCTTTGGTCAAGCTTGAGCTCAACCTGCACCTGTATCTTCTATCATATGCCTAATAGACTGGCCGTGGCCATACTTAGACAAAATTTTGAGCCTATAAGCCCCTATTTCCATGCGTTGTTCCTCACGGAATTAGCCCCCTATTATTTAGGAAATTCCTCAATCTAGATTATGCAATTCCTATAGGTCCTTCTCTAACTACATACATGACTTGTACAATTTGGAATAATTTACAATTGATAGTAAAATTCCCTTGAACTCAAATCTAAACTGGAAAACTTTAATTATCTACATTCAACAATTATTTTGGGTTGATTGACCAATTAAATGGATGATCACTCAATGTGAAGAAAGTTACACACCCTTAATTGAACCTCCACTAGTTCCACTAACTGTGAGAACTAGTTACACTAATAATAACTCAATTTAATTGAAATAGATTGCTACAAATTAGCAATCAATCACGTAGAATTGAACTCAAGTGTCTCCAACTTGAATTTACTGAGCGACAAGAGCCATGTCACCTAAGTTAACTACCTCCAATTATTCTTTTGAAATTGAAATTCAGATTTCTCCTAATTTAATAAAGGGAAAATTAAATTAGGAATTTCTTGTTTCATTTTCAACACTCCCTCTCAGGAAGAAAGGGATTATCAGCTACCTCGATATAGAACCTTTGTAATGTATTTCATGCAACAATTATCTATGTTGTTGCTGCTACTCCAACATCTGTAACTGAGAAGCATCCAAAAAATATAAAAAATAAATTAAATCAATTGTCTACAACTATCTACTGGGAAAAATTGTGATGTTGTTGACTTTTTTACTGAGCCTCTTGCTCAACTGTCAACACTCCTTTGTAATCCTCATTATATCACTAACACTACTCCTCCTGCTACTGAATATTGTGAGTCCTCGTAGCTAGGTAATGATCCATGAGGAGAATGTCTTCATGGACCCTGCCCAAATTTCTGTAACTCTTGGACTAAGGATATAAATTTCTCCACCTAACTCCTAGAGGTATAGGTGCATGTGCTCCCTATGCCCACTTGGCTCGAACTCTCCGCCTTCCACATGTATCTACTTGAGTGGAAGTCTCCACTTTACCTCATGCCCACTTCTCCATTTGTGGTGGCTCCACAACTTCCTTAGGCTTCTTTTGAGGCTGCATGTGGAGAGGTCTAGCATGTTCCCTCTCAACCATCAAATATCTAGTCTTTGCCATGCTCCTTTAGGATTTTCATGTATCTTCTACCTCAAGTACATACAGGTTCTTGAATCGAACCCCGATATGCTTCACCTGTCCCTTGGCGATGTGTCTCAGGAAATCCTTCCCTTTGTTGAATATCACATCATAGACAGGATCTTCCAACACAGTGACAGAGACAAGATTCTTCTTTAGACCCAAAAAAACATCACATCCTTGAGTTTAAGAGGGGAGCCTAACTCCCTATTAAAGGTGAAAGTACCGATCTTGGTTGCACTGTACCTTTCGTCATCTCCAAACTCAATGTTCATCTGGAGATCTTTCTCTTCCAAGTCACTGAAAATTTATTTGTTTCCCGTCATATGGAATTAGGAATCGCTATCAAGATAACACACACTACCCATCACTATAATTTCCATGCACGAAATGAGGGTAAAATCAAGTTCGAACTATGAATCCAAGGCTTCACACGTTGCTCCTCTTAAAGTCTTCTTGATCAATTTTTTGTGTGGACATTTCGTGACATAGTGTCCTAGTTCATGATAGTGAAAGCACTTGACTTTGGACAAGAATTTCTTCTTGACCCCTTGACTACATTCTTCTTTCGATTTGGATTTATTCCCATTCCCTGTCTTTTCCTTTCCAACCAAGGCACATTTATCCTCATCCTTGACCTTGGATGAAGCGTTGTCTTTGTTGCTCCACCTTATTTCTTCCCACACTTGATCAAACCATAAATGCTCCCAACTTGGTATTTTATCTCTACCATTTACTGAATCTTGATAACTATGTCATCTCTTGGGAAGGCCCAAGATGGATAGAGCTACTAGATCTTCTTCAGGGACAGTAACATCGACCCTGCCAAGTTCATTATGAAATAGTGTAAACCTACTCAGGTACTACATAATTGTTTCATTCTTTTGCATATTAATACTTCAAAGCTTCTCCTTGAGTGTCAGCTTTTTGTGGTCACTATTGTTCTCAAGAAACTATGTTAGTTTTTTCCACATTGCGAAAGGAGTCTATTTCTTATGGAGATTCCAGGCAATATGATTTTGAACTCCCTCCAATATGATCCTCCACACTTTAGCCACATCCTTCTTCCAGTGAGAAAGATCATGGACATCAGATGTTGGGGGTTTTACTACATCTGCCTTGATGTATTCTAGTAGCCCATTATCATTCAATACTGTCTCCATTTGAATCTTCCATTCCACAAAATTTTTGCTCCATTCCAAAGCATACTTGAGCCTGAGTCCATTGAAAGCCATCTTCTCAGTCCTGGAGAAAACCTGTGACATTGATCTTCAAATTCAAACCTTCTGCAATGACAACTTCAAAATTTCTTCTTTACTATGAATCTGGATCTGATACCATGTAGAAATTAATGTTTATATTCTAAACTACTCATGAAATTTTCTAAATCACAAGATTGGAAGCCACTATACTGATCTGTGGAATAAAATTCATGATTGATAACACAAATCATTAACATGCATCAATACTTAACACAAATATACAAATATTTATCTAGGGGAAATAAATTGCTCAAAACCCCTCACTATTTCTATTGCATTAATCAAAGAATCTAGATGAATACAATATGCTCTGCTCAAGCCTGAACTCAACCTGCACCTATATCTACTATCATTTGCCTAATTGACTAACCTTGCCCAATACTTAGCCAAAATTTTGAGCCTCCAAGTCCCTATTTCCTTGATTTGTTCCTCAAGGAATTAGCCCCCTATTATTTAGGAAGTTCCTCAATCTAGATTGCAGAATTCATGTAGGTCCTTCTCTAACTGCATGCATGACCTATACAACTTAGAATATTTTACAACTGATAGTATATTTTCCTTGAACTCCAATCTCAACTGGGTAACTCGAATTCTCTACATGCAATAATTATTTTAGGTAGATTGATCATTTAATTTGATGATCACTTAGTGTGAAAAACGTTACACACCCTTAACTGAACCTACACTAGTTCTACTAAAATGAGAACTAGTTACACTGAAAATAATTCAAATTAACTAAAATAGATTGCTACAAATTAGCAGTCAATTTGTAAAACTGAACTCAAGTGTCTCCAACTCGAATTTATTGAGTTAATTGAGTGACAAGATCCATGCCACCTCAGTTAACTACCTCCAACTATTCTGCTGAAATTGAAATTTGAATTTCTCCTAATTTAATTAAGGGAAAATTAAATTAGGAATTTATTGTTGCATTTTCAACACCATCCTCAACACACACTGCCTCAATAAATTAGCTACAAATTATCTAGATGAAAAAACTAAAACATGCAATATATAGTATCCATATAAAATATGAAACACTACTACAACCATTCATTTGAATTCCCTTCCCCTGCAAAACAAACAAGTCAGCCATATAACCAAGAAGCTACACTCTTCTCATCTCCTTTTCCATCAATATTTGAATCTCTACAATCAAAACATGTTAGCTACTACATAGAAGAGGCCATCACTTCAACTTTACACACTGGTAATTTTGTTGCACCAACATAATCAAATGAAGATTTTCCCTCTCAATATCCTCTATTGTAGGCTCAAGAAACTCTATCACAATCAGAAAAATAAATTTTTCCTCACTAAAACATCACATTCCCTCTCAATGAGTCTCCTCACTCCATAATCTTGTTATATGCTTTTGTGTGTTTATACCCTTTTAGAAGCTCAACTTTTAGCTTCTATATTACCTCTGCATGCCATTGGGTGCACTATCTAACACCAAATTGTTCTCTTTCTCTTCTATTTAAACATATTAATCCATCATATCCATTATTCACTCCATCAAAGCATTCACACTTCAAAATGTATTCTAGCTTTCAGATTTAATCAATTAGAAGCTTCTCTGCAAAACCACATGAAATTACTTTGGTCTTGATCACGTGGAATTACTCAAATGTGCAAGGAATCTAGAGGTATTTCTAGTCAAAACCACAACTGCATGTACAATTATACTAGATTTTGGTTGTAACCACATGGATAAGCCTTATTCCATGTAGTTAGATCCCTTCAACTGCATGCCCAATCTTAGCTCCATGTGGTTGGGGTAAAGGATGGTCAAAACCCAAAAACTCCAACTCAAAATTGCCTCTAACTTCTTTCGTACATTCTCTAGCATCTATAGAACTTGTGCAAGCCACGACAAGTATCATGAATAAATTTGAAACCTATGTTCACCTCATCAAGCCATCCTCAATTATTCATGTATAACACCTCATAGCATGCACTTCAACACCTTGTTCTGCAACACCATTTGCAGCTCAGCTTCAAATATGAGCAATGGACATCATGGCAACATTGAAACACTGATCAAATCACCTAGAACTCACGAACATAAGATACTACTATCTCTACATTAATAAGGAATATGAGGCCTAGATGGCCAAACTTTTGCAAGGAACATAAGGTTCTAGACCATCAAACAACTACATCATGGGAGCCACCATAAATAGGTTGACATCAATGTCAATCAACAATTACATCACAACATCAATGCCAATAGAATTATTATCCACAAGGAAATGGCCTATTGGAATCAATAAATAGAATTCTAATACAAATCTTAAAGAACACAATTGTTGAAAATCAAAGGAATTGATATAAATAATTTTTGAATGTTTTATGTGCTGGTAGGATTACACCAAAACATAGCATAGGTCAATATACATTTCATTTAAGGATGCAAGATTATCCATACATCTGGAAATTAACATTTAGTTATAGCAACATGGATAAAAGATGAAGAAACAATTACACCTTTGTATACAAGGCTTCATCATTTGATTCAATTAGAACAACAAAGGCAACAAGGTTTCATGGATATTCAAAGGATACAAGAAGCCATGACTAGACATTTTAATAGAGGAGCCACAAACAAAAATTTCTCTAAAGGTAAACTAGTTTTTGTAAGGAATAAATCAAAGAAAAACCTTCTATGCATACTAAGTTTTATGTTCTATAGATTAGACCTTATCCGATATAGAAGATCAATGGTTGTAATTGGTATATTTTGAAGGGAATGGAGTACCAAGTTTTGAATCTACCAGTTAACAAAGAAAATATCAAGCATTTCTTCATTGAAGGCTATCAAGCCATGTTTGTACCATAAAAGTGTAAAGATTTGTACATATGCAATTTGTTTTATTACTCAATTCACATGTGTATTCTTACGAAGAGATTTTGACTCCACACCTAATGGATTCAAAGCTTTCTAGGTTCTTAGTAACCCAGAAGGGGTCACTATCCCATAGTTGGATATGATGTGTTGACTTATCTTATCACCATCATGTACTATGTGTTCTTTCCTTTCCTTTTCTTAAACCACGTACTTAGTCATTTATCACAAAGTAGTGTGTGGAACTATTTAAACTTGAAGCATTCTGTTGAAATTTTCACACTTCTTTCACTCCACACACTTTCTCCCTTTTGGCACATAACCCATCTTGCACTACTATATGCTTAATTGTTTTTAGAAATTTGTGGAACACCCTACCCATCCATTTCTCCACACATCCAAATTTCTATTCACTTCATTTTTCTACACAGGTTTTCCTCTGCACTTCTATTTTTCTACACAAAAGGCTTCCCCACAAGGCATAATATATACTCTATCGAAGTGATTTCCCCATTTATATTCCATACTTAGTGAAAATCATGGAGAAATAATGAGTTTCTCCTTTTGATGCTAATTGAAAGCTCATTTAAGAAAGTCCAATATCCAAGGTGAAAAGGCATTGCTATTGTATTACATGTGTTAGGTTCCTATACCAATAGGAGACATAATTTTGAATGACTGAGATTAAAACTTGTAATATGTACATACCTTTGCTTTTGCAAATGTTTTCCATATTCAAAAAATTAAAAAATGTAAATAGGGTATGTCCTAAAATAATAATCAAAGGACAAAAAGAAAAAAAAGGTTAAAAAAGATGAAAACATATGAACCCCAAGAAAGGAAAAAAGACCATGAAAGTGAGCAAGCCAAAATGCCACTCCTATTTTACTTTTATGCATAATAAAAGATTGTGTGCAGCTTGGGATCCTTGCTACAATCCATGATAGTCAAAATGTTTAAACTTAGCTATTTCATGTTTTCAATTTCACGTCTATAGATAGAGAATAAAAATCTGGCCAAACAATGTAACCATGGCAGATAATTAGATAGGTAGAGTAAATAAAAGGAGCTCAAATGTTTAATTTGAGCCCTTGGATGTAATAAGGTTAGACTTAGTTAGTTTGTTGTTGTAAAGAAAAAAACAAATATTTGATAAGGGTTTGCTAGCTCAAATGCACCCTAATAAAGTAAAGTAGAAATGGTAGGATGAGTAGATGGGTAAGTAGGAGAAAGGTTGCAGAAGTATGATGATTGATTAAACAAAAGCACATTTATCATCTTTCAACATGTATATCAAGTGTGAATGGGAAATTAAGCATGCTTAAGGTTTACAAAGTCAATAAATTAACTTCCTCGATTCATTTCACCCCTTTACTTATCTAATTTCCCATAAATAAAGTTCAAAGTACTTAAACCTTTAAGTTAAAGAGGCTCAGAGCATTTCTTTGACTTTTGGAGGGACCAAACCCTCAGCTTAATGACTTAAGGACAACGAGTACTAGATTCCCCCTCATAAAAAATTCATCTCCCTTCATTCCCCCTAATTTCCCTAATAAAACCCCTTTTCCTAAGGTTAAAACACTATTTGCCTAGGGAAAGTAATCACCCTTATGAAAAACCTCTTTTTCCCAAAAAAAAAACCCACCAAAACACATTACCCTAATATTAATGTTGATATTTGAAAAGCATTTAAAATCACGAAAAAGCATTGCTTAGTTTGTTGTGTCCCTTTCCCACTGTTTTCATATTAACTTCTAACTTTTATATATTAACTCCCAAAACCCACTATCCCATATATATTTAACTCCTCTATATAAAATAACCCCACCCATTAGTTTAGTTATAAACTATAGTACTACCCCTTATCCCTCAAAAAATATTAAAATCCCACCCTCAGTCATTAATCCCACCTTAATCCATCATTAACCTCGATAACTCAGCACTTCAACGCCCGTGGCCCCCCCCACTAGCCTCTATGCAGTTTCCCCACCTGATCACCTTGTGATCGTCTCCCTCCACATTCGACGACCCTTATCCATATCGGGCCAACTCGACGTCTGAACGATACCCACCTGAAAAGGTGGTTTTCCACCAGGCCCCCAATGTTATGTGTCATTCAATGAGTGGAATCGGGCAACCCCTCCCCAATACCACCAAGCTCCCAAAAGTAGTGCAATAGAAACCATTTACCGCACTCCTGCTACACGACAAAACAATCACTGTTCATCGTGTACCTGCCAAAACTATTTTTTTGTGCATAAAATCCAAAAAGCCCAAATCATTTGTTTTCTCTGAAATTTCAACTGTAAACCTCTGAAACACATGCACACACCTGCGAACGTCGAAGCCGTCAACCCACATCCAATTGCACTCCAAAGACGCCACAGAGCACTCACTTAGCTTTCTAGCCTACACAGAGCCCTTTCAACCATTTGTAGTTACCAGCCACCCTGTTCAAAGCCATTTTACCTTGATTCTAGGTATCTAAGGCATAATTCATCGAAAAACCTTGTCAATTTCAAAACCAATTACTAAGTGTTCTTAGTTAAGATAAAAATTAATTAAAGAAACTAAAAGAACTCAAGGCTAGTCTGGCTAAACCACCATTACCATAAAACACTACAAATTACCTCCCCCATTCTCAAATCCACAAGAACTGAGAATGGTTGCCCCGATTGCCATGGATGTAAGACTTGTCACCACTCCCCATCTAGACCTCTACCACCTTCCCTTAGTTGATAATGATTTCCAGATAATGGACACCTCTATCCAAGAATCCCTGCTCAAAGTATATTGTCAAAGTAGGGATCAATACTTGAACCATGCAGATGAAATTGGTCTTTGGGAGTCCAATTTGCCCAGGTACCAATTCCCAGAAGTCCACATTTTCCCAGAAATTTTCCACTACTATCATGCCAATTATATTCCTAGTCAAAGAGCAGTCATGTCCCCAAGCCAAACCATACTTTTCACCATCACTGTTGAGTCTATAAATGAAATGCTACAACTCCAACCAGGTCAAGACCCGATTCCTCTTTCAATTAGAAGCTTATTAGACTAGTTCCCCAAGCTTACCACTGTAAAACTGGTTGAGATGTTCCAAACCTTCATCAGAGGAGAAAGACATATCCCAAAGGATCTTCCTCCATATGTAACTACCATTTGTTCCCCATTGGTTTAGGACATTGTAGCCATGATATCTAGTGTCCTAGGTTATACCACCAGTGAATATATTGATGAAATCATCCTAACTTTCATGTCCATCTACACTCCAGGGCAACCTCTTGTTGTTAACTATGACTATGCCCAGTTTATAGATGATAGGATGCATTACCAATTTCTTAGAATGAATAATGAGAGAGTCTTCAAATATTCCTTTTTTTTTTACATCTTTTCTTATATTATTAGTCAGATAAGTTCCCATTCACTCTTTAGAAGCTTGACATAAAGGGTTAGCCTAGATCAGTCATTTTTTGGACCCCATTGATCCACAAATATTACTCCCCATATTCATATGCTGACTTTATTGACCTATTTGTGCATCCAATTGTGACAATGTTGATAGGGACCCCTCCTCCTAGAATCAGTCCAGATATAAAAAGGATCCTGCAATTGTCAAAACAGTCCAAGGTAGGTGATTGGTACTTATACCAAAACCATATCAAGATTAGAATCTATGGTTGCATGCTGGCTCCATACAAGCTCCCAAAATACCTCCCAATGAGGTTATTTGCTTTAGTGTACTACAGGTATATTATCAGTGCAGATAAAACTAACTTTGACATTGCAAAGAAGAAAGCCAACTTCAAAATAAGAGACCAACTAGGCCCCTTCATATTTAACTCTAGGGAAGCAGGTCGAGAAGCAGATTTGATATTGCAAGGCATTCCAAAGAAGTTTTGTTTGGAGGTATGACCCTTTGGAATTCATTACCAAGAAGAGAGAAAAGGTCAAGTTAGGACCTTTTATTCATCATCCCATACCTAAAATTGAAGCCTATGCCAACCAATTAGAATGGGCGGAAGGAACCTTAATTGATCAAGACAACACCAAAATATACATAGAGAATGCTCTCATTGACCTAGAAAAACAACTTGATGAGGGTTCTTTCCTGCAGGTGTTAGAGGAATCAGAGATGCTAGGGAAATCAAAGGTGCCAGACCAATCAAACATACCAGAGAAATAAGGAAAACCAGAGACAACCATGAGTACCCCTCTAGTTGTACAGACTCCTCTAAATGAGGATAAAAGTGTAAAGAGAAATAGGGAAGGGGCCACCACTTTAGCAAGAGAAACTTCACAAGCTGATGCAGAAACAAGCCAAGCCAAAAGACAGAGAGTGAATCTTGTCTCTAAACATGAATACACATAGGAGACAACAAAGGTCACTAGTACAAAAGGAAATAAGAGCACGCCTGCCACCCCATCTAGGGGAATTCCAGAGCCTTCCACATCACAAACTCAGATGTTGGAAAGGCAACAAAGTATTGAGGTATCTTCCTTTAGAATTCTTGCAGATAAAGATTAAGACATAAAGGAAAGATACAAAGAGATTAAGGCTAGGAATGAGATGCTTAAAGCCAAAACATATGCACAGTATCTAAAGATGACCCCCACTAATCAAACAAGGCTAATGTGAGCCTTTGATATCAAAGAGGGGAAAATACAGATGAATTTCATCAAGCCAACCACTCAGCAGCCAAGAACAACATCATATTTCAAAAAGGTGGATTTGAAGTACTAGAAAGGGATATTCATCCCATTGACTATATTGAACTACACAAGAAAACAAGGGAGATGTTATACCCCACATTAACAGGGAAAGCCATTACTACCCACCAATTACAAAACTCCCTGAACAATATATCAACACAATTTTAGTTGGAGAAGGCCTCCTCACAAGCCAAGGATACAAGGATCAAGTCTTTATAGGACTTAGTGATTGAATTGGGACACGATACCAAGGATATAAAAGATACAAAATAGCTTATTAAGAAGACAAATGATGATATTGCTACACTTAAGAGGCAATTGAAAATACCCCAACTGCATCATCCTCAAACTCTAGAAGTCTTAGAGAATCAAACCAGACATGAGGAATTGATGGACATGGTCCTGAAGCTAAATGATCAACTTAAGGACACAGAGAAGGATTTGGACACTTTAATTCAGTTGAATCAAAGTGACCTAGCCACAACTTTAGAACTGTCATCCCCACAGTATCTACAATAGTTCCTTCCACACTGGAAACATCCACAACTCCACCTGCCACATCATTTCTAGTAACAACTGAGCCTACTACAGGAATAGGTACACCAGTAGATAAAGCATTAGAACTTTTCAAAGCCATGGAAGATATGTCTATCCAGGCTATAGAGCTAAAAAGATTAAAGGAGAAGGTGGCAAGTTTGGAAACTGACTGCAAACTTGCCCAACTTCAGCAGAAATAAGAAACACAGAAGGTTGAGAGAATGGGTGAAAGAATCAAAATCCTGGAGAAGGATTTAACACTACAGGAACCACTAGGACAAACTAAAGAAATGTTTTCAGCCAATATCATTAACTTTGTCAATCATATTTGGCCATCAATCCAGGTAATCTTTGAATAGAAAGAATTAGTAAAGATAGCTACATAATCTATACAAAAAGTAAAGGAAGAACTAGGGGATAAACCAGAGGATGCCAATCAACTCATCCACTTCCTCAACAACAAAAATAAATATGAGCTTCATGAGCTAAACATCGAAGATGGGACTGAGACCATCTTAGAGATAAGGAAGGTCCTTTCCAAGAGGAACCTTATGCTGAATTTAGAAGTAAAATGCCATAATATGCAAGTAGCCATTGATAGGTTCATGGATAAAATCCAGATTTTGAGAGGGAAAGGTCTACCCAGTCCTATTGTTATCAACGACCAACTCATGACATAGTTGGGTTATAGTGATAGACTCAAGAAGTTGGCTAAGGAACAAGCCAACTCTTCAGCTATTAAAGCTTTGCCAACATGCAAAGTGTTATATGATACATTTGAAAATTTGTTTTTCCTGGAGCATGAGGTCAAACATTTGTTCCTCACCAAGCCAAATTCTGCTAGATACATAGAGGAAGATGAAATCTATAGAAGGATGATGAAGATAAAATTACCGAAAACAAAATGGTGGTAGAATGTAACTGATTTACTATGATAAGTTTACAGTAGACAGTTACTGCACAGTAAAAATGAAGGCAGCCAAGTGAAAAAGGTAAAAGCAGAATAGCAGGGTCAAACGGTATCAGTTGAAAGATGAAAGTAAAGAAGATTCCAACATAAAAACGCTACAAATATCAGTTAGCTTAAAGGGCTCCAACTCAACTGAAACAACTAGCAACACCACAATAAAAGGGATAGCATGAAGCAGTTTAACATCTGTCTCTATCTTCATGCGAGAAGATATTTTTATTCCCTAGATTAAGTCTCAAGTTTTTTTGAGATATTTTGTAAATATTTTTGTATAAATACTTCACATTTCGAAATATGTAGGGTGGATTCCAAGACATTTCTATAGACTTTTTCTCTCAAATCAAAATTCTATTGTATCAATGACTGGATTGGCTTGCTGGAGCAAGGAATAAAGATCAGATATTTTACAGGATTCTTGTGTAAAGAGAAATACAAATAAGTATTCTCCCATGTTCAATGTTGTTTTTCCTTATGTTTTTTTCCATAATCTTTTGTGTAAATTTATAAAATCTAAATGTATAGCTAGGAATGATATTTCAAAAATTTCTTAAATGCACTTTGTCTTGACTATTATATATGATTGTATGTTTTATTCACTATCTTAGCTAGGGAATTCTTAAGTACTCCTTAGCTTCCGTAGTTTCTCCTTTAGTCTATAGCAAAGGATTCTTATTTTCCCTTTGTTCATGATAACCCTCTGTTTTTCATTCTGATCCCGGTCCAAGGATTCTTAAGTGCCCTTTCACACTGGTTAGAATCACTTCACCCATTAGGCCTAAAAAATTTGCATGTTGCTTTGCTAGCCTGCCCTGTGAACATTCCCTTTAATGATTTGGTCTAATTATGCTATCCACTTGTTGACTCCATAGCCCAATGGCTTGAAGACCTAGCTCTATCCACCTGCTCCAAGAATTCCACCACCCAACCTTCAATTCAAAATCAAAACCCCAACGAACATTAAGAACTAGCCTAAAATCCCATGAAAACAAAGCTAAATTACATAGAGAGAGCCCTCTCTGTACTTAGGTTGGCTAGAGCCTAAGCCTAAAATATTGGTTTGTGGTTACCTCAGTTTATTCCTCCTTTTGATAACTTCTAAGGAAAATCCTGAGTGATAACATAGTGGCGACTCCACTTGGGACTCAAATCCTCAGTGTTAATAAACCTTTGAGAAAATTTCAAATCTTTATTTCAAGCCTATTGAAGGTTGTATTAGAAGTTATTCACAAAATTTCACAAAAAAGAAAGTAATTAGAAAAATCTTGAAATTCTAGCTTCGAGGAGAACTCACTATACTAGGGCCAATCCAGATCCAAATCCTGCCCCAGTAGTGGATAATGACAACCTAATTTTGAGAAGACCCAAAAGACAAGAAAGTTCAGTCAGTCCAACACCTTCAATCAAATTAGATTCATGCCCTGATGAGTGGTTGTTTTTAGAAGACCTTCCCTTTGATGTGTCATTTGACCTTTCCCTGTTTAGAACTAGGTCTGAAAGTGCACTTGATGGCATAGTTCTAGATCCAGAGTTTATTGCAGACCTCGAAGTCCAAAAGGCAAACCAGTCAATTGATGAGTATATTCTAAATTCCTCTCAGTCATCCCTTACTACTGCTAAGATCCCCCAACTTTCTGAATGAGTGTCCACTACTCTTAGTTCACCATTATTCCCTTCAACCTCTGAAGTTCATTCCTCACCTCCATTTATACCTTCACTTCCCTACCAACCTACCATTACCCATCAATCACCTATTACTCCTCATTCTCTATCGACTACTATATCATCTCCAAGTACCTCAACCCCACGTCTTAGCCCTACCCAACTTAGAGCCATGACAAATAGTTATGCTCCTCTTGTGTTAATTTCCCCACTTGGTGCCATGCCACAAGAATACCAAAACAAAATTATCAAATTTGATGGCATAGGACCTTATACAACACAACATCATGTAAACAAAATGACAGACTAGTTTGAATTGCATGAAGTTGATATTGGAGATGCTCAAATGAGACTTTTTGCTTAGACCCTAGCTGGTGATGTTAAGAAATGGTTCAGAGCATTACCTACTAATAACATAGATAGTCTAGATATATTTTATCAGCAATTTTTAAATAGATGGGAAAAGAAAAATAACCCTTTGCAGATCCTTTCAGAGTACGAAAATCTTAAAAGAGGACCTAATGAAATAGTCCAGGATTATTGCACTAGATTTAATAATATATACAATGCAATACCAGTTAATCTTATACCACCACCTGACTTAGCACTAATAAAATTTCCTGATGGGTTTGATACTGATATGGCATTCCAACTCAAAGAGATAAATCCCCCAAATTTAGAAGACATGCATAGTGTAGCAGTTAGTGTAGAAGCCAATTTGCCATCAAAAAGAGCTAGAGTTAGGAACGAAAGGAGAGGATCTGCGAAAGATGAAGCCTCACCCTCTGACCTTAAAATAGATGTTTTGTCCAAGAGTATGGAAAATCTTATGGATAGGATAGATAATATGGAGAGAAAGCCTCAATGGGATAATCAATAGGCACGTCTAGTTAGAAACCCAAACTTTAGAAAGAATCAAAATCAAAATACTGGAAAGAATGGACTTGATTAGAATATTAGGCCTCCCTTTCAAGAAAACTATGTTGAAACATCTCATTCAAATGACCCTGAACAAGACACACACATTAACCTGATGGGATTGTATGATGAGGAAACTGTCTTCTTGACCCAAGATGAGCAGGAACTGAATATGCTGCAGCAATTGGAGACCCAATCCAGAGAATCATTTGATTATAAACAAGGATATGATTCTGCCATCTTTGAAGTACAAAAACAATACAACTTAAGTAGTAGAAAGAATACTTATACCCCTTACCAAACCAAGAAAATAGTGCCAAATCAATTCAAGAAAATCGAAGCAACTCCAGTTACTAAAAATCTCCAAATCCTCCCTGGACCAAACCAGAACCCTCACAGTCCCACCATTGTAGATATAACCCTTAGTCAACCCCCTAATGATCAACCATCCACTTCAATCCCATCCAAGGAAACAATGGAAAAATATGCAAACACCCTATTAGAAAATCCACATAAAAAGACCTCAAATACAGAAAAAGAAGAGCAACCTACTCCAATTCCTACTATGAAAATTCTAAGCCCTCAAACAGAAAAATCCCCTTTGCCTTTCAATTTGGGAGTAGAGGTAGCTAAACTAAAAATTTCAGTTCCATTAACGGATTTGATTAAAAGTGAAACCTATAAGTCTTAAATAAACCGAACCTCAAACATTGTTGAGAATGAATATTCTATCAACTTGTTTGATGATTAGGCAGAACTTATATTTGGTCCTGACGTTAATGGAAAACCACTAGAAGGAGGGATGCCACCCTTTTATATTAGTCTTATCATTCATGATAAAATCTTACACAACGCAGCGTTATATTATGGGGCCTCACACAATTTAATGCCCAAATTAGTTATGGAAAAAATAAACTTAGACATTACAAGACCTTACAAGGACTTATTTTCATTTGACTCAAGTCAAGTAAAGTGTCTAGGGTTAATCAAAGACTTGTGTGTTACCTTAGTACAATATCCTACTAAAAGCATTCTCATGGACATAGTAGTCACTGACATCCCACCTAAATATGGCATGTTATTGTCTAGATCACGAGGAGCTAAACTCCAAGGATCTTTACAACTTGACATGTCATATGCCACAATCTCTAATTTTGGAAAACCTAAAAAGTTGTATAGAGAGACCCTGATGAAATATTTGGTGATTAGCCAAGATAGGCCTCAAAACTTTCCTATCTACTCCATGCATTTGGACATTGATTCTTTTATTTTGTATAATGCTGAAAAAACACAACAAACTACTTCAAACAACATTGTTTTAGAACCAAAAGAAATCTTAGTTACATCTAAAAATGAAATTGTCCAAACTCAAGAGCTTTCCAACAAACAAGATAATCAAAATACAACAAACAATGAAAATTTTGTTCCCCCAGACAATGAAAATTATGAACATGAGATATTATGGCACCTTGAATTTGATGGATCAGTAAATAAATTAGGAGTAGGAGCAAGAGTATGGATATACAATCTAGACAATGATGACTCAGAAGGCCATGCTTACAGACTGACTTTTAAATGCACTAACAACATGGTTGAATATGAAGCCTTGATTTTAGGTCTCAAACTAGTTAGGAATTTAGGAACGAAAAGAGTTTCTGTCATGGGAGACTCTGATTTAGTTATAACACAAATTAATGTTGTATATATGGCCAAAGGCCCTAGATTAAGTTTTTATAGAGGGACAATTGTAGAAATAATGAATACTTTCCTAAAAAATAAGCTTGTAGTCATCCCAAGGAAACATAATATGCAGGCTCATAGTTTAGCAATGTTTGCCAGCACTTGTAAGTTACCATGTCAACCTAACCATCAATATACTATTGAGGTTAGGCATAGACATGTTGTTCTAGATAACTTGAAAAAAATGGCAAGCATTTGCTAATGACCAACAAATAAACAATTTTTTAACCTTAGAAAAAGAATTTGTCAATAGTAATATAGATGGTGACATAACATCAAATCCTCATTTTGAAAATGAAATAGAAATTAATGAAATAAAAGATGAAAAGATAAATAGATTTAAAGACAACTTTTTGCCGAAAGGATTAACCCCTTTGGAAGAATTGTTTGACTCAAATGATGTCCCTAGAAAACCAAAGATGGAACCATTAAAATCTGATATAGAGGAGTGTAATATAGGCACTAAGCAAAATCCAAAATTAATCAAACTTTCAAAGTCATTACCTTCTACCGAAAAGGTGAAATACCTTGAATTATTAAAAGAATTCCAATATGTCTTTGCTTGGAGTTATGAGGACCTCAAGTCCTATGACACCAACATCATACAACACACCATCCCAATAAAAGAAAACCATAAACATTTCAGGCAAAAGCTTAAGAGGATTAATCCCATCCTATTTCCTTCTATTGAAAAGGAAATCCGAAGGATGTATGAGGCCAAGATAATAGCACCAATCAGATTCTCTGATTGGGTTTCAAATTTGGTGCCAACAAGGAAGAAAACTGGTGAGATCGGACTTTGTGTTGATCTCAGAAATCTTAATAAAGTTTCACTCAAAGACAATTACCCTCTCCCTAAAATGGATCATATCTTACAAAGGGTATTTAGGTCAACGAGAATCTCATTATTGGATGGGTTTTCTAGTTACAACCATATTTTAGTTCACCTAGATGACTAGGCCAAAAGTACGTTTGCTACTCCTTGGGGCACGTTCAGGTATGTGAAGATGCCTTTTGGATTAATGAATGCAGGGGCCATTTTCCAAAGAGCCATGGACATAGCTTTTGCCAAGGAAATTCATGACTTCCTAGTAATATATTTAGATGACATCACTGTATTCTCAAAATCTAATAAAAAACACTTAGATCATCTAAGGCAGATTTTCATCAAATGCAAGAAGTATGGAATTTCATTAAATCCCAATAAATATTTATTTGGGTTATAAGAGGGAAAGTTATTAGGGCATATAATCTCAAAAGATGGTATCTGAATCGATCCTGCAAGAATAGAAGCCATCTTGCAGATACAACATCCTAGGAGCATTAAGGAATTACAAGCCTTTTAAGGGAAAATTAACTTTCTTAGGAGATTTATTTCTAACCTATCATAATTAATTAGATCATTGAACAATATGTTGAAAAAAGATTCGACCATAAAATGGACTGTTGAGGCTAAAAAATCCTTTGATGATATTAAGGTAGCCTTAAATAAAACACCAATTTTGATTAGTCCAAAATTTGACAGAGATTTCATTTTATTTTCCTTTGCTTCAGAACATACAATTGTTGCAGTTCTACTATAGAAAAATGATTAGGGTTATGAACAACCTATTGCCTTTTTTAGAAAATCCCTGAGGGGTGCCCCTTTAAAATACAAAATAATGGAAAAACAAGCCTTTTCTTTGGTCAAAGCTATCAAAAATTTCAGAGTTAACATTTTATATTCTCATATAGTAGCCTATGTCCCTAATCCAGTAATCAAGGACATCCTAACTCAGGAAGGTCCAGATGGAAAGAGAGGGAAATGGATCGCTACTATATTAGAATATGACCTAGAAATCAAACCAACAAATTTAATCAAATGCCAAGGTTTAGCCAAGCTCATGGTTGAATCGAACTGTCAGGCCTTAGATATAAATTTTATTGCAGAAATGGATAATGAAGAGGATATGGCGAGTCCACCAATCAGCTAGGCCTTTATTGAATCACCATGGTATGCTGATATCATATATGTTTTACTAAATCTACAAGCTCCTCCTGAATTATCTAGGACCAAAGGCAGGTTTTTAAAAATGAAATCCTTAAAATTTTGCATAGTAGATAATGCTTTGTTTTGGAGGAATCATGAAGGTATTCTTCTCAACTGTTTATTGAAAGAAGAATCTGACAGAGTATTACAAGAGTTTCATGCATGTGACTGTGGAGGAGGATATCTTTACTGGAAAACCACTGTTGACAAAATTCTTAGAGCCGGTTTCTATTGGCCTACCCTTTTTCTGATGTAAAGAAATATGTAACCTCCTGTCATAAGTATCAAATTTTTGAAGGAAAGAAAAAGCTTTTACCTTTACCCCTAAAACCAATCTCTGTTGAAGCACATTTTCAACAATGGGGTCTAGACTTCATTGGTGAAATCCACCCACCTTCCTCTGCCCAACACAAATGGATCCTCACTGCTACAGACTATTTCACGAAATGGATAGAAGCCATACCATCAAGGCAAGCCACTGACATTTGTTATAATATCCTTCCTTGAGGCCAACATCCTATATAGATTTGGATGCCCAACCAAGATCATCACTAATAATGTAGCAGCTTTCAAATCCACAATAATGATTGATTTCAGTAATAAGTATCATATAATCCTAGGCCATTCCATAGCTTATTACCCTTAAGGAAACAAACTAGCAGAATCCTCAAACAAAAGTCTGGTAAATATCATCAAAACGTTGTTAGAGGATAACAAGAAAACAAGGAACAAAAAGCTAGTAAATGCCTTGTGGGCAAGCAAGATAACCACAAAGAAATCAATTGGTACTTCTCCCTATCAATTAGTTTATGAAATCGAAGTTGTTTTCCCATCTTCCTTAGTAACACCAGTGATGAATCTGCTCCAAGAATTGCATGTTGAACCAAATGACATCAAAAGAAGAATCAACCAAACAATTCATTTGCAGCAAACCAAGGAATAAGTGTACATCCGATCTCAGGTTGTGCAGGAAAGGATCAAGAAGACCTTTGATAAAAGGACCAAGGCTGAAGATTTTTACCTAGGAGACAAAGTTTTAAAATGGGATTCAAGGAGAGAAGATAAAGGTAAACACGGGAAATTTGATTTCCTATGGAAAGGCCCATATATCATTTATGCTTTTAGAGGTAATAATGCTTTCTTCCTCAAAGAAATGGATCGCACAGAAGCAGAAGGAGGACCAGTGCATGGTTAAATGCTCAAACACTACATTGAACCTAGTTACTGATTTCACTAATCATTTGTACATACTTTACCTTCAAAAGTATAGAGTTGATTGGATGGTGGTTTTGGAAGTTGAAGCTCAGAGAGAAGGCCCTAAGCTTTAAAAGTTTTACTATCATAAATAGTAATAATGCAGAAGCAAAAAAGGGAAATATTGCAGGTAATATCACAGCAATTCAGAAGGCCATTGATCTACAAAGTTCTTGACATTTCACCAGGAAATGTCATCCCCAAGTGGAGCCACTATTAGGTTCCTATAACAATAGGAGTCATAATTTTGAATGACTGAGATTAAAACTTGTAATATGTACATACCTTTTCTTTTGCAAATGTTTTCCATATTCAAAAAATTAAAAAACATGTAAAGAGGGTATGTCCTAAAAGAATAATCAAAGGAAAAAAATAACAAAAGGGTCAAAAAAGATGAAAAATATGAACCCCAAGAAAGGAAAAAATACCATGAAAGTGAGCAAGCCAAAATGCCACTCCTATTTTACTTTTATGCATAATAAAATATTGTGTGCAGCTTGGGATCCTTGCCACAATCCATGATAGTCAAAATGTTTAAACTTGGCTATTTCATGTTTTCAATTTCATGTCTATAGATAGATAATAAAAATCTAGCCAAAGAATGTAACCTTGGCAGATAATTAGATAGGTAGAGTAAATTAAAGGAGCTCAATTATTTAATATGAGCCCTTGGATGTAATAAAGTTAGATTTAGTTAGTTTGCTATTGTAAAGAAAAAGAAAAATATTTGATAAGGGTTTGCTAGCTCAAATGCACCATAATAAAGTAAATTAAAAATGGTAGGATGAGTAGATGGCTAAGTAGGAGAAAGGTTGCAAAAGTATGATTATTGATTAAGCAAAAGCACATTTATCATCTTTCAACATGTATTTCAAATGTGAATGGGCAATTAAGGATGCATGAGTTTTACAAAGTCAATAAATTAACATCTGGCATTCATTTCACCCCTTTACTTTACTAATTTCCCATAAATAAAGTTCAAAGTACTTAAACCTTTAAGTCAAAGAGGCTCAAAGCATTTCCCTAAGTTTTGGAGGGACCAGACCCTCGGCTTAATGACTTAAGGACAACAATTACTAGATTCCCCCTCATAAAAAGTTCATCTCCCTTCATTCCCCTAATTTCCCTAATAAAACCCCTTTTCCTGAGGTTAAAACACTATTTTCGTAGGGAAAGTAATCATCCCCATGAAAAACCCATTTTTCCCATTAAAAAAAAACCCACCAAAACACAGTACCCTAAATATTAATGTTAATATGTGAAAAGCATTTAAAATCATGAAAAAGAATTTTCTTAGTGTGTTGTGTCCCTTTTTCGCCATTTTCTTATTAACTTCTAACTTTTATATATTAATTCCTGAAAACCCAATATCTCGTATATATTTAACTCCTCTATATAAAATAACCCCACCCATTAGTTTAGTTATAAACTATACTACTACCCCTTATCCCTCAAAAAAATATTAAAATCTCACCCTCAGTAATTAATCCCACCTTAATCCATCATTAACCCCGATATCGCCGCACTTAAACGCCCATCAAGCCCCTCACTAGCCTTTGTGCAATTTCCCTGCTTAATCACCGTTCGATCGTCTCCCTCCACATTCGACGACCCTTATCCATATCGGGTCAACCCGATGTCTAAACGATACCCACCCGAAAAGCTGGTTTTTTGCCTGGCCCCTGATGCTACATGTCATTAAATGAATGGAATCAGGCGGCCCCTCCCCAATACCACTGAGCACCCAAAAGTGATGCGATAGAAACCATTTACTACCCTCCCACAACATGCCAGAATGATCATTGTTCATCCCGTACCCGCCAAAACTGGTTTTTCTCGCATAAAAGCAAAAAAGCCAAAATCATTTGTTTTCTCTGAAATTTCAACTGTAAACCTTTGAAACACACGCATGCACCTGGAAATATCGAAGTTTTCAACCCATGTCTAATTGCACTCCAAAGACGCCACAGAGCACCCAGTTAGCTTTCCAACCTACACAGAGCCCTTTTGACCATTTACAGTTACCAGCTGCCCTGTCAAAGCCATTTTACCTCAATTCTAGGTATTTAAGCCATAATTTACCGAAAAACCCTATAAATTTCAAAACCAGTTACTAAGTGTTCTTAGTTAAGATAGAAATTAATTAAAGAAACTCAAAGAACTCAAGCCTACTCTATATTAAACCACCATTGCTCTAAAACACTACAAATTACCTCCCCCATTCTCAAATCCACAAGAACTGAGAATGGCTGCCCCAATTGCCATGGATGTAAGAGTTGCCACCACTCCCCATCTAGACCTAGACCACCTTCCCTTAACTGATAAGGATTTCCAGATAAAGGACACCTCTGTCCAAGAATCCCTGCTCAAAGTATACTATCGAAGTAGGGATCGATACTTGAACCATGCAAATGAAATTGGTCTTTGGGAGTCCAATTTGCCCAGGTGCCTGTTACCAGAAGTCCACATTTTCCAAGAAATTTTCCACTACTATCATGACAATTATATTCCTAGTCAAAGAGCAGTCATGTTCCCAAGCCAAACCATACTTTTCACCATCACTGTTGAGTCTATAAATGAAATGCTACAACTCCAACCAGGGGGAAACCTAACTCCTCTGTCAATTAGAAGCTTATTAGACCAGTTCCCCAAGCTTACCACTGCAAAACTGGCTAAGATGTTCCAAACCTTCATCAGAGAAGAAAGACATATCCCAAAGGATCCTCCTCCATATATAACTGCCATTTTTCCCCATTGGGTCAGGACATTGTAGCCATGATATCTAATGTCCTAGGTTATACCACCAATGAATATATTGATGAAATCATCCTATCTTTCATGTCCATCTACACTCTAGGGCAACCTCCTGTTGTTATCTATGACTATGCCCAGTTTATAGCTGATACAATGCATGACCAGTTTCTTATAATGAACAATGAGAAAGTCTTCAAATATTCCTCTGATTTGTACCATATTTTTCTATATTATCAATTAGATAAGTTCCCATTCACTCTTCAGAAGCTCGGCACAAAGGGTTAGCTTAGATCAGTCATTCTTTGGACCCCATTGATCCACAAATATCACTCCCCATATTCATATGCTAACTTTATTGACCTATTTGTGCATCCAATTGTGATAATGTTGATAGGGATCCCTCCTCCTAGAATCAATTCAAACATAAAAATGATCCTGCAATTGTCAAAAAACTCCAAGGTAGGTGATTGGTACTTATACCAAAACCATACCGAGATCAGAATCTATGGTTGCATGTTGTCTCCATACAAGCTCCCAAAATACCTCCCAATGAGGTTATTTTCTTTAGAGTACTATAGCAGATTATCAGTGCATATGAAACTAAATTTTTCAATGCCAAGAAGAAGGCCAACTTCAAAATAAAATACCAACGAGACCCCTTCATATGTAACTCTAGGGAAGCAGGCCGAGAAGTAGATTTGATATTGCAAAGCATGAAATTCCAAAGAATTGTTTTTTGGAGGTATGACACTTTGGAATTCATTACCAAGAAGAGACAAAAGTTCAAGTTAGGACCTTTTATTCATCATCACATACCTACAATTGAAACCTACGCCAACCAATAAGAATGGGTGGAAGGAACCTTAATTGATCAAGACAACACCAAAATAGACTTAGAGAATGCTCTCATTGACCTAGGAAAACAACTTGACGAGGGTTCTTTCCTGCAGGTGCCAAAGGAATCAGAGATGCCAAGAAATCAAAGGTGCCAGACCAATCAGACATACTAAAGAAATTAGACAGACTAGAGACAACCATGAGTACCCCTCTAGTTGTACAAACTCCTCTAAATGAGGAGAAAATCCTAAAGAGAAATAAGGAAGGGGTCACCAATTTAGCAAGAGCAACTTCACAAGCTGATGCAAAAACAAGCCAAGCCAAAAGACAAAGAGTGAATCATGTCTCTGAATAGGAGTACACAGAGGAGACAACAAAGGTCACTAGTACAGAAGGAAATAAGAGCCTTCCTACCACCCCATCTAGGGACATGCCAGAGCCTTCCACATCACAAACTCAAATGTTGGAAAGGCAACAAAGTATTGAGGTATCTTCCTTTAGAATGCCTGCAAATAAAGATCAAGACATAAAGGAAAGGTACAAAGAGATTAAGGCTAGGAATGAGAGGCTTAAAGCCCAAACATATGCACAGTATCTAAAGATGACCCCCACTAATCAAACAAGGCTAATGTTAGCCTTTGATATCAAAGAGGGGAAAATGTAGATGATTTTCATCAAGCCAACCACTCAGCAGCCAAGAACAACATCAGATTTCAAAAAGGTGGGTTATGAAGTATTGGCAAGGGATATTCATCCCATTAACTAGATTGAACTACACGAGAAAACAGGGGAGATGTTATACTTCACATTAACTGGGAAGTCCATTTCTGCCCACCAATTAGAGAACTTCCTGAATAATATATCAACACAATTTCAGTTGGAGAAGGCCTCCTCATAGGCCAAGGATACAAGGATCAAGTCCTTAGAGGACTTAGTGATTGAATTGGGACACAATCCCAAGCATATAAAAGCTATAGAACCATTGATTAAGAAGAAAAATGATGATATTGCTGCACTTAAGAGGAAATTGAAAATACCCTAGCTGCATCATCCTCAAACTCTAGAAGTTTTAGAGAATCAAACCAGACATGAGGAATTGATGGACTTGGTCTTGAAGCTAAATGATCAACTTAAGGAGAGAGAGAAGGAGTTGGAGACTTTAATTTAGTCAAAGCAAAGTGACCTAGCCAAAACTTCTAGAACTGCCATCCCCACAATATCTACAATAGTTCCTTCCACACTGGCAACATCGTTGGCACCCACAGCTCCACATGCCACAGCATTGCCAGTAACAACTGAGCCTACTACAACAATAGGTACACCAGCAGATAAATCATCAGAACTGGTCAAAGCCATGGAAGATATGTCTATCCAAGCTAAAGAGCTGAAAAGATTAAAGGAGAAGGTGGAAAGTTTGGAAACTGTCTGCAAACTTGCCCAACTTCAACAGAAAGAAGAAACACAAAAGGCCCAGAGAATGGGTGAAAGAATCAAAATCCTAGAGAAGGATTTAACATTACAGGAACCACTAGGACAAACTAAAGAAATGTTGTGGGCCAATATCATTGACTCTGCCAATGATATTTGGCCATCAATCCAGGTAATATTTGAACAAACAGAATTAATAAAGATAGCTACAGAAGCTATCCAAAAAGTAAAGGAAGAACTGGGGGATAAACCAGAGGATGCTAATCGACTCATCCACTTCTTCAATAGAAAAAATAAATATGAGCTTCATGAGATAAACATTGAAGATAGGACTGAGACCATTTTGGAGATAAGGAAGGTCCTTTCCAAGAGGAACCTTATGCTCAATTTAGAAGAAAAATGCCACAATATGAAAGTAGCCATTGATAGGTTCATGGCTAAATTCCAGATTTTGAGAGGGAAAGGTCTGCCCAGTCCTATGGTTATCAACGACCAACTCATGACACAGTTGGAATATAGTGATAGACTCAGGAAGTTGGCTGAGGAACAAGCTAGCTCTTCAACTATTAAAGCTTTGCCAACAAGTAAAGTGTTATATGATACATTTGAAAATTTGTTTTTCATGGAGCATGAGTTCAAACATTTGTTCCTCACCAAGCCAAATTTTTCTAAATACGCAGAGGCATATGAAATCTATAGAAGGATGATGAAGATAAAATTACCAGAAGAAAAATGGTGGGACACTGTAACTAATTTACTATGATAAATTTATAGTAGACAGTTACTGCACAATAAAAATGAAGGCAGCCAGGTGAAAAAGGTAAAAGCAGAACAGTAGGGTCAAAGAGTATCAGTTGAAAGATGAAAGTAAAGAAGATTCCAGTGTAGAAATGCTACAAATATCAATCAGCTTAAAGGGCTCCAACTTAGCTGAAATAGCCAGTAACACCAAAATAAAAGGGACAACATGAAGTAGTTTAACATCTGTCTCTATCTTTGTGAGAGAAGATATTTTTATTCCCTAGATTAAGTCTCAAGTTGTTTTGAGGTATTTTGTAAATATTTTTGTATAAATACTTCACATTTCGAAGTATGTAGGGTGGATTCCAAGGCATTTCTATAGACTTTTCTCTCAAATCAAAATTCTATTGTATTAATGACTGGATTGGCTTGCTGGATCAAGGAATAAAGATAAGATATTTTACAGGATTCTTGTGTAAAGCAAAATACAAATAAGTATTCTCCCATGTTCAATGTTGTTTTTCCTTATGTTTTTTCCATAATGTTTTGTGTAAATTTCTAAAATCTAAATGTATAGCTAGGAATGATATTTCATAAATTGCTTAAATGCACTATGTCTTGACTGTTATGCATGATTGTATGTTTTTTCACTATCTTAGCTAGGGAATTCTTAACTACTCCTTAGCTTCCGTAGTTTTTCCTTTGGTCTATAGCAAAGGATTCTTAATTACCCTTTATTCATCATCACCCTCTGTTCTTCATTCTGATCCCGGTCCAAGGATTCTTAAGTGCCCTTTCACCCTAGTTAGAATCACTTCACCCATTAGACCTAAAAAATTTGCATGTTTCTTTGCTAGCCTACCCTGTGAACATTCCCTTTAATGATCTTGTCCAGTTATGCTATCCATTTGTTCACTCCATAGCCCAAAGGCTTGAAGACCTAGCTCTATCCACTTGCTCCAAGAATTCCACCACCCAAACTTCAATTCAAATCGAAACCCCAACGAACATTAAGAACTAACCTAAAATCCCATAAAAACAAAGCTAAATTACATAGAGAGAGCCCTCTCTGGACTTAGGTTGGCTATAGCCTAAGCCTAAAAGATTGGTTTTTGGTTACCTTGGTTTATTCCTCCTTCTGATAACTTCTAAGGAAAATTCTTAGTGATAACAACATGAATTATATGTAAATACACCACTTAAACACATGTCATAGGTTATTTAACTTTTCATTATTATTCTTACATGTCCTGATGAAGGTGGTGCACAATGAAGGGATGTGTTACTAAATGCTACCGCATATCAAGATCTAATAATAGAGGTAAGAAAGTCTCACTTTACCTGTTAAGTATATCATTATGCATTGAATGAATAAAATAAATATAGTGAGTAAAAGGGGGGAGGGTTCCATTTGTGGAGACACAACTAATTCAATTGCATGACAAAGTAAGAACTTTCGTTAGTCTATAAATTATGAATGGTATTTGAACTTGAGTCCTGAGGAGAAATAGAAAAATACAATTTGGAGTACATGGAATGCTAATAATAGCTATGTTCCAAAGGTATTTGATTTTAAAGAAACCATTCGCTAGTCTGCCCATCTATAAGACTAGGACCATTAGATTTTTTTTAAGGGAAAGCACTCAATTTTCTTAACTCCCGAGATTTTCATAAAGATGCTCAAATTACTAGATACAAATAGGAAATTCAAGTTTTGGCTCAAATATACACATTATCTTAGCGCACTGACAACTTGTTGAGAGAATATCTCAACCACATACCCAAATAAAAATTAATTAGTTGGAAAATATCTCTCTTACCCAACTAGATTTAACAACCTCATAAGCAGTGGAACTAAGCCACTCACATAAACATTTCCTATACCTAAAAATAACCAATACATTAACAAACCACAACCTTATGGCATGATGAAGAATCACACCTTAGGCAATAAGACAAGCAGGAGTCAATAATTCCAATATTCGTGATTCAATTTTCTATGGTTACTAGCGTGTCATGAGAAAATGTGATTCTATACTCACCCCTATAATTATGATGATGATATTATTATTCAATGACAACAGCTTTTGTAAATTAAACCTTATTAAAATTAAGGAATTTTCTTTAACCTTTTGTTTTTATGATAAAAGATATTAGAGAGAACCTCCTATCTCTCTTCAGTTTTCATGAGCTAACAAGTTATGAAGAAAAATATTGTTATAAATAATTGAAACCTAATATTACTCAAATTTTAGTTTATGTTAGAAAGCCTCTTATCTTTCAGGTTAATCATCTTATGCTTGTATGTTAGGCATCTCATCATGGCTTTACTACCAATATATAAAATTCCAACCTATAAAAAGATGATTGCATAGGAACTATTGTATATTTTTCACTTATTTATTAAAAATAATGTTGGGTGTAAGCATAACTTATTCTAATTTTATTAAATATTTGAATTATCTTGACTAGTTTCCATTTTGTTCCTTTGTTAGTGATGGTTTTAAAATATTCCCATAATTTTGAAGACAAATATGATGTTCTAAAATAATACTATAAAAATGGGTGTTAATCTCTTTAGGGACAGAAAGCACAACAAAGAAATATGGCATTTTAAATGTGATGATACTGCAAAATGGGTGTTAATAATTTTTGTCTAGAAAGTACAAAAGGAAAAAAGAAACAAAGAGATGGACACACACAAGGATATATGAGAGAAGGCACAAACATGCAACCTACATGAGATAAGCACCATCCACAACATGAGATGAGCTTTCTTTTATTAACCTCTTTAACATAGTAGAAGGAAACGTTGGTTGGGTTTTGCTTTAGTAGTTAGTTGGTAGGAGTCCACTATTAATAGCATAGGTTGGGTTCATAACTTATATTATACCCTAGATTTTCTTTGAAATCCCCAAAGGAACATTTCAAATAAATTGTAGTCTTGTTCCAACCAAAAGTTAGGGAGGATCCCAAAGAAATATGTCTTGTTATTTTTGAAATAGTCCTCACCAAAAAATAGGCAATTCATGTTAAGATATAAAAATGGTAGAATGAAAGAACTCTTTAATTAGCATAAAGTTGTAGCCTTATCCTAATAGCCAAGAGGTTTGTTACAAACAAATTTCATACTTAAGTTAAATACTCCATAAGACTTGGAATGTGAAGATATCCATTGAGGATACAAATATTAAATATAAAATGTTGGAGTTGTCTTAATGCAAGAAGGTCGACCCTTGGCCTTCACCAGCCAACAACTAAGTGGGAAACATCTGGGACAATCTACCTATGAGAAGGAGATGATGGCCATATTATATGCAGTGGATACCTAGCGACCATACTTATTGGGGCGGCGTTTCCAAATCCGCATAGACCATCAAAGCCTTAAATATTTTTTTTATCAACGGTTATCCTCGCCACAGAAAAATAAATGGCTAGCCAAAATGCTGGGATATTATTATGAGATAATTTCCAAGAAAGGGCGTGAAAAATGTCATAGTGGATGCTTTATCACGCCAATTTGAGGAGGATAGAAAACTGCTAGCAATCTCTCTTCCCATTCTAGATTGGATTGAAGAATCTCACAAGGAATGGTTTTCACATCCTTCGCTCTCACAACTCATTAATAACTTGCGAGAAGATCCTAATTCCACAGCAGGATACTCTTGGAAGGATGAGATTCTTCGCTACAAGGATAGAGTAGTGATATCACCGACATCCACCCTCAAAACGCGCATTTTAGCAGAGTTGCACTCATCTCCCACTGCAGGCCATGTAGGCTTTCAGAAGACTTATGCTCGCACTCATCATTCCTTCTTTTGGACAGGCATGAAAATGGACATTCTTAATTTTGTAGTTGAATTTGATGTGTGTTAGCGCACAAAGGAGAAATAGTCAAGTCCCCAGGCACTTTACAACCATTTCCCATCCCTGCCTCAATCTGGAGGAATGTTTCTATGGATTTCATTACTGATCTTTTGAAGTCAGGCAACAAGTCAGTAATCATGGTGGTTGTGGACAAGCTTTCTAAATATGCTCATTTTTGCGCCCTACCCCACCCTTTTACACCCACTTTGGTGGCTCAATATTTCATGGATCAGATCTTCAAATTGCATGGCATGCCCACTTCCATTGTGTCTGATTGTGACCCAATATTCACCAGTAACTTTTGGCAGGAACTTTTCAAGCTACAAGGCACCCAACTACAAGTAAGTACTTCCTATCATCCCCAAACTGATGGTCAAACTCAAGCTGTCAACAAATGTATGGATACCTACCTCAGGTGCTTCACTTCAAAAAAGTAACATCAATGGGTATAGTGGTTACCTTTAGCTGAATGGTGGTAGAATACTAACTATCATGCCACCACCAAGATGACTCCCTACGAAGCAGTTTATGGTGAACTCCCCCCTTTGCCTACTTCTTATATCCCAGGATGCTCTAAGGTGCAAGCAGTGGATCAACTCCTACGGAATTGTGCAACCATGCTAGCCCGTCTCAAAGATAATCTCCGTCAAGCTCATAATCGCATGAAGCAACAGGCAGACCAACATCGTTCAAAGCGCACAATTCAAGAAGGGGATCAGGTATTCTTGATGATGCAACCATACAAGCAAACATCCCTTAAAGACAAGGGTTGTAAAAAATTATCTCCAAAATTCTATAGACCTTATCAAATACTTCAACGCATTGGTGAAGTCACCTACAAGCCAACCTTGCCACCCACTACAAAAATCCATCCCGTCTTCCATGTATCATGCCTCAAGTGTTGAAATGTGGCAACAAGAATATTCAAATTTTAATTTTTCCTTGAATTAAAATCAAATTTAGTCTTATCGGCTACTTGGAAATAATTAATTAATTCATTTTCAATTAATTAGTTGGAGAAATTCAACTTATAAGTCTTTTTGAAGTCATGCAATAGTTATCCCTTAAATTAAGGAGATAAGATTGAGTTATATTTGAGTTGTAATTAGTTAACTCAGTTTACTGAGTTAAGCCAGTTAAATTAGTTCCAAACTATTTGAGAAACTAATAGAGAGTTAATAGTCAGTTGATGCATGCATGCACTCAACTAGTGTACTCCAGTTAACTGAATATTCCTTCATCAGTAACTCATGCATGTCTAGTCTGAGAAAGACCCAATTGAGATTAAAGACAAGGACAATGTACTATCAGTTGCATGTGTTTTCTTATAAATAAAACTCATGCATGCAGAGAGGATCATTCCTTGAGGATTGCATAGTTCTAACAGTGTGTGAGAGTAGTGTTCCACTTCGTTGAAGGTGAATCATCCCAGAGGAACAGTGCAAGGAAATAGGAGCTTGGAGGGCAGAGAGGAAGGCTTGTGAGAAGCCAAGATTGCCTGTGAGCAGCTGTGAGGATTGAACTGAGAGTTGGCTAATTGTGAGAGCTAAGGCTTTATATAATTCCTATGTATTTCCACCTTGTATGATAATACATATAGTGGGGTTTTTAGCTGAGGCTTTCCCCGAAGTATTCTCATGTGTATTGTGCATTGATTCTTCTTCTTCTGGTTATATGTGTTCAGCTCGATCTTGCTCAATCTTTAAGCTTCTGCAAATTGATAGTAGAAGTAGGTTATAGTATTTTTCTTTGATTTATATTGCATTATCGAGTTAACCTACAGGCATATTTTCTACAAAGATGGATTTGTAGAGAGAATTTCTACATCAAGAAAGTGGTGGGGAACAATTGCAGAATTCAAACCAGTCTACCTGAATTGGATGAAGAAGGTTCAATCTGGATCGAACCTAAACATGCCCTTGACAAGCGAGAACGAAATATGTGTGGCCACACAATTAAGGAAGTCCTTGTCAAGTGGAAAGACACCTCTTTGGAAGATGCGACCTAGGAACCAACCACTATTCTTCAGCAGTTTCCGCAGCTTCAGCCTTGAGGACAAGGTTGTTTTTATGGAGGAGGGCATGCTAGGGTCCAACCTTAACCCCCTTATTTATGTAATAGGGTCGAGTCATAGTTATATTTAGTTAAAGAGCCAATAAAGCCCATATTAATAATTGTAAGTGGTTGACCCGCATGTAAAGAAAGGGGCCAAAGTTAGTTGCAAATGGGCCATGGTATTAGATAGATGGTATTAAGAGAATCATGGTACTGACCCATGGTATTTCATGTATGAATCTTATATAAAGGATAGAGACTCTCCATTGAGGAGTGTCATGTCTTATTTTTTAATTGAGCCCTGCTCTATTGGAGGTTGCCCCCTCGAGGAGGCAAGTGAACATTGCTTTCATTTCTGAATAATAAAATACATTTTGTTATTTCTTATTTTTTTCTATGTTCTGGGTTGTCTTTCTTTGTATATTCAGTATTCTGGCATCTTCTCACGGATCAAGAGCATAACTATTAGAAAATTATATATTACGGAGCAATGGAACACATAAAATATTGCAGAAATATAAACACAGAAAACGCACAAAACAAGAGAGACACATATATACGTGGTTCACCCAGTTTGGGCTACATCCACCTCGAACAGCCAGTCCTTCCTTTCTATTAT
>APFE031315247.1:0-34339 GCA_000404065.3 Pinus taeda | reverse complement strand
GGGGGACAAGTCCCCCCCGCACCCCCCCGCGTGGAAGGGTGTACAAAACTTCCTGGGGTATACATCCCGCTGAAACAAAGACCTCTGAACAATCATGCTCCACACACAACAATAACATGTTACGTTTTCAATTAAAGGTTGGTCCTTATTTTCCTTAGGGGTGATGACCCGCCCTGACCTCAATCTGAGCTCATTACATTCTTTCTACTCAATTGCATACTCTGGGTTTTCAATAATTTGTACCATTTTGACTGGTCTGTTATTAGAATTCGGGTTCAGCTCAGCTAGTAACTGTGGCCGCAGAAGAGGTTGAGAATTCTGTTGTAGTGTATAAGAAGCCGACAATGTGAGTTGAGGTTAAGGGCCCGTCCCCATAGGTACATTAGATATACCCAGAGGTCGTTGCCAATTTATAGACCAATTTAGATTTTGAGAGGTGGAAACGGGCCACTAGGATTGATAAGGATTGCTTTGCCAAACATGAGTAAAAGGAGAATTCGTCCAGCCGTTTCCTGGAAAAGATTGTGCTGGCTAGGATGTCATAGGGAATGGCGAGCTCTGCCAATTTGGGTAGGGTGATTAGCCTTGCCAGGTTGCCCCAAGTTTCTATTGTTGTTTAAACTGCAAGGAGGAAATAATTAGGGTGCGCCTTGTGACATACCTGTAGGTTTAGCTCGCCATTGTCGACACTGGTTCATTAGATATACCAGTTCTATTTCTTCCTCCACTTCTTTGAATTCTACTTTTAGCCTGGGTAATGATGGACATCATTCAGTGTCGTGATCTTTAGTATTGATGGCGCATGTCTGAACCATGTCTAACGAGCATTCCCATTGGCTGTGCTTCTTTCGACAACGTGGGCAGAAGATGGCCAAATTTTGTTATGCTAAAGCCTATTTTTGTTTAGCCTGTAGGACGTCAAGCTATGTTGTAAGAGTTCCCAGGATGTCCGTCTTAAAATCTTCCAGGATGTTACCGATCTCCATTCATGTTATGCCTCCACTATGTGGTTTGCTTCCTCTGCTCATGGGATCTCGACTACCTACTCCTATGTGTGTGCTTCCCCACGAACACCTGATACACAAACGAATAATTTGATCATAATCTTCCTGAGAAATATTTCCTTTTCCCATTAAGTTTATAGTTTCTACCCATTCCTCTTTCATTCCTTTAATCAAGATAGCTCTTAGGACTTCTTTTGGTAGGGCAGTGTGTGGAGACCTCTGCAAATTACAATTAAATCGTTCTACATATTCTTCTAGTGTTTCATTATCTTTTACAGTCATCATGAAAATCTCATCTTTCAGTTCCCTAATTTTACAAAAGTCCTGGTATCTTTTAAGGAAGGAAGTTTTCTTTTAATCCCAATAATTGATGGTTTGCCCACCTAGACCCATAAACCATCTTAGAGCTGCCCCTTTCAAAGTGGAAGGGAATAGTTTCAGCTTTTAGGGGTCAGTGGTATAGTCATACTCTCTACAAAGGACGTCAAACTCAAATAGGAAAGCATCAGGATCCTCTATGATTATCCCATGGAAGGTTGGGATGCTTTGCAGAGGAATAGCCTTCATAGGGGCATTGGCCACCTGGTCGACTATGGGGTACTCTAATGTCGAGGTTTGACGTTGGGGTGGTTAATCTGCCATTTGATCAAAGATGTTCCAATAATCCTCGAGGATTTCAACGGGTGCTTCTGGAGTAAGCAGGGATTAGAAACTTGAGCTGGCTTTACAGCACTTCCTAGGTCTAGAATCTCAGGAGATCCTTGTTCAGACAGTTGCAGTTCTGCTTTAGCAAGCCCACTAGTTTCTCATTTCCTTCTCTTAAGTTACAGGATTTTCCCTCTTGTAGAGGATCAAAGTGTAAACTTATTGTAGCTTGAAAACTCTGTTTCGATCCTCCTACTTGGCTTTAAATCTCAGCATGAGCTATAGATGGTGATCCTGCTACTTGAGGGATAACAATAGAACTTCTCCAGGTATAGCTTAGAATCCTGCTGATGCTTGAGACTCTGCTCTTCTTACGTTTTTATCTACAAAGGTTGTTCTCCCAAGGTTCACCGATCCTTTGGGTTTTGTGGGTTTTGGTGGAGGGTTCTGCTCTTTTTCTATCTTTTTATTTCTAGTCATTCATAAAAATAAAAAAAATCCTATTTAACCCTGAAATTTTTGCTGTAAAGCGGGCATGTAAGAAAGAAATTTACTTGCTAGGTACGTAGGTTCTTACCTTCCATTTTTAAAACACAATTCTTCTACAACAAATAAATAAAAATAATCACTTGAAACACTCTCCTCGACAACAGTGCCAAAATGTTGGCTCAGTAAGATGTCTTTTTACAGGTAATCTTAATCCCTACATTAGTTATCAACCCGAGGTAAGTCTTTTTATCTCGAGAGTGCCAGCACAATATGTGCATTGAGTTTAGAGGTTACCAAATGATGAATCGTTGCAATCACTAATGTCTATTTCTTCAATTCAATTCACACAATTCTGAAAAGAACAATCTATGGAAGAAATACTCTCAACACACTCTGTAATTCTATGCAACTTGTTTCGAAATCAATTGAAATTGAATGCAAATAAGAATTACACTTGGACTTGCTCAAATAACTCAAATCTAATCATACTCAATCAAGTAAAATAACTATAACTATTGAACAACATTGTTAATCTATAACAACCCAAATCAACTTGCATTTCCCAATTGAACAACAACAGTAAGTGAACAACAATTGGTAATTGAACAACAAATAGCGATAAAGAATTCCTAATTAACAAACGATCTATATTGAAACTTGTACAAGTTAATCAGTCTCATCTCCAAGATCTATGATAACATCTATTCAAATGAAGAACAATCTGCTATCAACACGAATTCACTCATTCCAATCAAAGAATTACTTAAGTATGTCACACAGATTCACTCTGAATCTAATTGAACAACAGTATGAATCAATATCACAAACCTTCATGATAAATGAAATAAATGAACATTAAATCAATAGAAAAGATTAAATATAAAACTATAACACAAAGGAGCAGTGAAACTTCTTGTGACTGGGCCCAGAGTCACCAGAAGCCTCTGCCTAATAAAAACTCAGAATACGAAAATGTATCAAACGCAACCTTCTTTCATTAATTGCAAGTAACAGCTAACAGAGTCACTGATATAACAACGTATATGTTTTCAAAAAGAATAATTACTGATTATCAAAGTTTGAACTGTATCTAATTTCCTTTTGGCCCTATATAACATAAAAGAGAAATTGGATAAAAGTGAATCCTGAGGATCAAGGGATCCTAAGGATTTTACAATATAAAATCTAATCATGTGATAAAATAGCATTGTTCGAGCTAATCTCCCGCTTCCTTTTCTACCCAAGACACTGTAGCTTTTCCCTTTTATGGCCTTGTGTTGTTCTATCAACTGAACAACTTTTTCCTAATCTGCATCTCTGCATACAAAGATAGCAAAGAATTAGTTTTTCATACTAGATTTTCCTATTCTATCACCAAATAGTTTCATCCAGCTTTAGCCGATATTTTCGTCACTTTAATCTATAAAAGGAGATAATCGTATAAGGATTAATGATAAATGAAGCATTTTATGAAGAGAAATCATCCCTTTTTCCTGTCCCAACATCAAGCACTATGTATTCTTCGTTTTATTTTTCCTATTCTTTTTCCTGCATCTGATCCTTACACAAAACCTTTTCATTGAATATGACATCTCCGCTCCTAATGATTTTGTGTTTTTCATAATCATAAAAGATATAACCAAAATCATTAACACCATATCCAATAAAGGTACATTTCTTTGACTTTGCCTCAAGATTTTTTCTATTTTCTTTATTAATGTGGACAAAGGCTTCACAACCAAAAGTCTTTAAAAATGAGTAGTTTACCTTTTTACATATCCATTCCTCCTATGGAATACCATCATCCAAGGAACTTGAAGGGCCTATGTTTATTATATAAACAACAGTATCTACAACATTTTCCCAAAATTGTAAAGGCAATCCTGCATGCAATCTCATGCACCTTGCACGCTCCATGATTATCTTGTTCATCCTTTCTGACACACAATTTTCTTGTGGTGTTCCTGGAATTGTCTTCTCTCTATGAATTCCATTCTTTTAATAGTACCTATCAAACTCTTTGCTGAAATATTCACCTCCATTGTCTGATATGAGACACTTTAACCTTTTTCCTATCTCATTTTCAACCAAAGCTTTCCATAAAGTATCAAATACGTCAGATTTATTTCGAATACAATAAATCCAGGTTTTTCTGGTTGCATCATCAATAAAAGTAACATAATAATGAGAGTCATCAATAGATGATACCTGAGTCGGTCCCCATACATCTGTATGCACAAGCTCTAATTTTTCGCTCTTCTTTTATTTGCCAACTCTGAGGAATCTGACTCTCTTATGTTTTCCATAAACAAAATTCTCACAGAATTCCAAATCAACATGCTTCAAACTTGGCAACAAATTTCTTGAGTGAAGAATATACATCCCCTTCTCACTCATGTGCCTAAGCCTATGATGCCACAATGTCATATCTTCTGCTATGGAGGTTAAAGAATGAACAGAATTAGAAATACCATTGCATAAATACAATGTGCCAACCTTTTCTCCTTTTGCTATTACCAGGGCTCCTTTAATGACCTTCCAAGTTTTATCTGTAAAAGTTGTTACACAACCTTCACCTCCCAACTACCCTATTGAAATTATATTTTTCTTTAGATCTGGAACATGCCTTACCTCCTTCAATAACCATTGATTTCCATTCTGATGTTTTATGAAAATTGTACCCATTCCACTTATTTTACAAGGTTTATCATCACCCAATCCAACCTGTCCAAAATTACCTTGAACATAATCATGAAAATGTTTCTTATCGGCATGGAATGAGGCCCTTGACTCTACCACCCAAGCATCAATAATATTTTCTAATGAAAGAATCAAAGCATCTTGCAACACATCACCTATCACATTCGCTTCATGATTGTTTTCTTGTTGCGTGTCTCCTTCTTTTCCCTTCTGAGACTTGCATTCTTTCTTTAGGTGTCCTTTCTTCCGGCATTTCCAGCACATTATCCCCAATCTGGACTTGGATATGACTTTCCTTGACTTAATGTGATATCATGGGCTCTTTACTCTTTCCATTTTTCTTGCTCTAGTCTCTATAGTCAAAGCATTACCTGATGTCTCACCGGAGCTTTTCTATCTGTTGTGCCATACAACAACCCCCCATTTCATATCATTTAAATTCCAAAACTATAATGTGAAATGGGTCCCTTTTTTAATTTTTGTTTCGAATTGGTATCAGTTTAAAGTTCTATTTCAAAAAATGCTTGAATCTAAGGAAACATCATTAAAAAGCCTTTTTAATAAAACCAATCGATAAACCCCAACATAAAACGATTTACCTTTATCATTGCGATAAAGCGATTGCAAGATCGCATATCGCAATGACAAAGAAAGCTCAACTTAAGGGACATCTTGGTTTTTGCCGATGCGAAATCACAATCAGATATCAGCAAAGTATAAAGTAACATGAGTAATGATCCTTGCTGCGATGCGATGCGAAATCGGCAATCTGCAATCGGCAATCGGCGATAACGTTTAAAGCACAACTAAGCTCCCCTTTGTCCGATGCGATGCGATATCGCTATCGGCGATCGGCGACTTACCATGCCCTCATCCTAAGCGGCCCTACCAGCTATGCCCGATGCGATGCGATATCGCTATCGGCAATCGGGGATTCCAAACAAAACCAATACAATAATTTAGCATTTCCCGATGCCCGATTGCATAAAGGGTAAAATAGCACAGTTTTCAAAGTAACAGTCATAAAGGAGGTTTAATATGATTTATTCGTAATTAAGGCCATATCCTTTGGAAAAGTCGCTCATCCGCGTTCAAACTGCCAAATCACCCTAAGCATGCTTCGAATAAATAATTCAGCTATTAATCGAAGCAACTGGAATTAATGAGATTGACGGGCCGTAACGACCATTTAATAAAAATAGCTATCAACGTATTTGATCCTAAGGCCACCTTAAGTCGATTAATCACTATGAATGCACCAAGTTATATATATATTTCATTATGTTCAATTCACGTTATTGTTGCATGTGTTGCACTTATCTTTCACTCTGCGCAGAATTCTTCCATAGAAACAGAAGAAAGTGGAATGGGAAAGAAATCCAAGAAGACTACAATGCCTACTGCTCCGCCAGCCGTAGGGCTAGCTGTCACTGATCCAACTGGAAAGAATAAAGGGCTTATATCAGATACAACATGCTTAGGACTCACCAGGACCACTTGGCAAGGGACTTATAATTTGATTGAAGAAGAAGGGCCAACGGTGACCGAAGTAGAAATTTTATGTGATAATACCAGCAAATCTGATGCCAATTTAAAAGACTTGGCCGACTCCTTCCTACACAAAATAGAGGCTCGGGAGCAGGTTCTTCCTTACACAGATGTGGTAAGATGGGCAATCCAAGAGCTCCCAATTATCAATAGACTGTTTGAAGTTGCGGACAGGAGGATTTTCGGTTCGTTTTGAGCCGAAGACCTAAGGCTAATGTATCACCTGCCGCAAGAAGAGAAGAAATATAATGCTGCATTTTTGGAGAAATTTTGAGCAGAGAATGAGACCGAGTCTGAACCAATTCGAGGCTGGAGATAGAATCCAGCAAAACACAAGCATGAAACCTCGGGTAAGTACTCAGTTGACTCCCTGTGTTCTCCTTACTGTTATGCTGGAATTATGATGTGTAGGCTATGGGGATTGCATGACTCTGCCAATTTCACCACAGAAATGGTTCCCCTAATAGAGGCAACATGTAGTGGAGAAATCATGGATTGGGCAGTTATATTATCCGACAAGTTAGCCAAAGCCATCCTCGACTTCAGGCCTGACTATCGTGTCACAGAGAGGGTTATTCCGCCATTTTATTATAGTGCCTATATTATGGAAGTGTTGTGTTTTAATTCTGAGTTTCCTGTGCTGGGATGGAGGTGGACATCGCAAGACCCCACACCCATTCACATATATTATTGAAAACTATGGAAGATTGGTTATAAGCACCACCTGTACCGAATCTGCAACAGTTATATGTTGCCAATTAATTATTCAATTTTTAATAAGCCTGCCCCGAAAATTTCTGAGCAAGCAGGGGTAGATTTGACTGCAGTAGCAAGTTGGTTTGGGGAGGAGAAATTCACCTACATCAGAGTTTTTGGCAGTCAGTCTAGGCCACATGTGCTACCACTTTACATCCCCGATAAGCTACTTGCCAGGGAAGTAGCTTATCAAATCAGTGCTGAAGGGGTTACCCAGACCCTGAAAAGAGCTAAAAAACATGTTTGGCCTTATTTTCCATTACGAATTGGAGTGTATACCCTGCATGATATCAAGCAGGCAGAGAAGGAAGTTGGGAAAATGAATTTGCTCACTCTGGCTACTCTGCCAAGAAGGCAATATGATCCAAGAAAGATCGCTTACAATGCGCTCAACCAGGCCAAATTGGCCAAGGTCGAGCACAAAGAAGACAAATTCAAATATTTGTTCGCGTCAGCCGACTCACTGTATCAAGTCAAGTCGCTTGCAAGAAATGTTTATAATGATGAAGGGCTAGTTGAATTTAACAGAATTAGAGAATAGAGGTTGCAAACTCTGCCTCTAGACCTGTTAGCGACTGTTCCGACAACAACCAGGTCAAGCGAGTCTGAGCAGCGAAATAATACACCACCTCCTACTACATCAAAACAGCAGGAGGAAGAGCATAGCCAGAGGCAAGAGGTGACCCGGGAAAATGTGCAGCGACAAGAAGAAACCCAAGCAAAGACCCAAGAAGAGAGCAGCTCTAAGAATAACAATGATACATTAGTTGATCCGAATTTGCTTCAGCAATGGAAACAATTCAATACAATTATTGATAACCTAGAGTGCTCAAAAGATGATGAGGTTTCTAAAGAAGGTGATACATCGGAAGCGACATCGAACTGGTTTCAGGTGAAACCAACGGCCTACCCAAAACAAAAGAACCAGAGATAATTCCTAAAGATCCAACGGGAGAGATCGTTTTGCAAATTGAAGAGATCCCCCCTTTAGATGTATTTTATAGCCCCAAGCATAAAGTTGTCGTAAAGCGATGGAGGAAAAGGAGAAGAACTGATCAACCTTCCCCATTCCATGAATTAACAGTAACGGGCAATGTTGTATGGAAAGAGGAATTCGACCCCTCCGATGACTTAACCAAGCTATCGCAATTCGCTGGAGCATATTCAGCGGCAACCATTGATAAAGCATCAGAGGTAAGCAGTCTATTAAAGACCAAGGACCAAGATATCTCTTCACTACAGGCGAGACTATCAGAAGTTCAGCAGAGGGCAGAGCAGGCGGAGAAAGAATTGCTAGTACAGCAGTAGAACAATAATCAGCTGACCAAGCAATTACAAGAGCAAAAGCAGAGAATTGATGAAGGCGCAATACAAAGGCAAAATGAGCTATCGGTGGCACTGGAGCAGTTAAGAATATCAACTGATGGAACAATGAAAGCGAAAGATGAACAAATCGCTCAATTGACCACTCAAATTGAGCAAATGAAAAAGCTCCCTCAGATAGATGAGTTCAAAGCAGAAGCGCTCCAGCTAAATAAGGGATTGATTAATCAGGTTAAGCTATTATGTCAACAGATTATACGAGCAGAACCATTGTGCGAATTGGTAGCATCTATAAGCGAAAAGGTAGACAAAGCAAGGACCGACTTGGATCAGGCCGAAGAAACACTGACAAACTTTATAGAATGGCAGGATTCCGATGTAGGTCGGGTAGCTAATCTACTGAGAATTATGGAATCGCAAAAAGAGATATTATTCACAGAATGGCAATCGCAACTAATGAAAGCAGAAAGAGAAATTTCCAGATGCAGGACAATCAGTGGAAATTTGGTTGAATTAGTAAATAATACACTATATTTATCTAACATAATTTCCCAATGCACTCCAGGTCAATTAACAGCAGCAAATATATTGGAGCACTCATGCTATCCGGAGCTGGAGAAAAACGCAAGATTTATCGCTGGAATCAACAGTCTGACGTGCGATGCTTATTGGTTCTTCTTAATCAAGCTATACAGCCAAAGAGTCGCCTTAAAATGCCTAAGCGATGCCGTCGGGTATATTATACCCGACATTCAAGATTCCACCTTTGCCGCCCAATTCAGTTTGCGCCTCAACAAACCGCCAGAAGTAGAACCAATGCTTGCGATAAGCCAACTAAGGTTTAAGGGCAAACAACCTGAGGCATGAATCACTTCGCAGACTGTCAGATCGCCCCTGAGAGATAGACCGCATTTACTGATACCAATTTACTAGGATTTTGTTTCATAGATCTTTTTAGTTTAGTAGTATTTATAGACGCTTTCATGCATTTAGAAAGGGTCGTAAAAGTTTTGTATATGACTTAAACCCTGAAGTTGCACTATTGTACTTCAGGGATATTCTTTTATGAAACATGACCAATTATTCTGAATTTGATGAGGAAGGCTTTTATGCAAATGTGCACTATTGTCATTGTTTGAAAGCATTTTTGTGTTGAAGAAGGAATTTTGAATAGCGATTGATATTTCGTATTTATCTACAGCCCACATGGTACTATTATCTACGTCTATATTCACTTTCGTTATATGAATTGTTTTTTAAATCGCTCTTGCTATTATCGCTTATATATATATGTGTTTTTCACATCATTCCTTATGCATTCCACTATTGGTTGTTTATCGCATTCTTCCTTTTCAATCGTATATATGTATCAATGATATAAATAGTGAATGCAGTAATTTGTATTTATCGCTTCATTGTGACTATTCACATGAAGCAATCTTTGAATGATTGAACATCTTTTATTTATTTTAGAGAATCATCTATATGCCTAATAAATAGATAAAGATTATTTTAACGCTGCATTTCGAATGAATAAGTTGTTCCCGGGATTAGTATTAGTTTTCCTATTTTCGTTAATAGAATAAGCTAGTCGCCTATCACTTAAGCAATCTATTCATCACCCATCCATCCCTTTTATTTCATTATCGGGAAATTGGTCCCGTTATCTCCAGTTGGAGCCACCATTCCAAATGGAAAAGGAGTTGTACCAAGGTCCGAACCGGGTGGTTATCCTGCAATGTTGTGGAAGCGATTTCCGAGGCCTCAAAAAGAACATGATGTAGAAGGAAGTCTGGAAGACCACACAAATTAAGCTTATTTCTGCCAAGCCCTAATAGCTTTATTTTTGATTGGTTTGCAAAGTATATTGGTCAATCAAAATTGTTAGTAAGTTTTTCAAAAAAATCTTTTCTATGAGTCATGTGGCAAGCTACTCCTAAATCAATCAACCAATCATTTTTCCAAGAAATAATTGAGGACAAATATCATAAGTTCCAAGTAAATGGGAGGAAAAATATCATAAGTGTCGATGCAACTAGCCTGTCATATAAACCGACCAAAGAGTATATTTAACCATGAAAATTACACTTAGTAGATAGATCGACATACCAGTCGAGTGTCCTTCAACTTTCAAATCTTCTCTGAAAAAGCCTTTGGGCATTAGAAACCTAGAATTATCATAGTAAATGGCTTAGTCCTTCAAACCACTACCATACCAAAATGGAGAAGAGCTTCAAGTCATTATTGGGCTGATAACGGAGAAGGTTGTGAGCTGCAATTCAGGCATCGACCCATGCCGAATTGCAACAACACTGGAGGACAGTCATGGAGTGGTTATGGGAGCGTTCAATCATTAGAGGAGACACCACACCAGTGTGGTACCAACTATTGTGTGATCATATAATCGAAAATATTAGATGAAATACAAAAAGAAGATATCTAGCAAATAATTTTCTTTGCACCAAATATGAGCCTACGCATCAAGAGGTGGTAAGCGGGCGATATGGTGCTCAACATTGTCTAGAATATTTTAAAAATGCATATGATAGTGTAATATGGGGTGGATTTATCACAATAAAATGAAATTTAAAAAAATTAGAGTAGGAGAAAGAGCGGATAGGTATGGACAGCGCGTGAAGCCGAGTATGACAGTCACAACAAAGGGTGCGAATGTTTTATAAACCACCACAATGTTTTATAAACCAGTCCATAGGACAGTTACAATATACAACACCTTATCATAGTAGCAATAAAACAATTAGGAAACAACCACACCACAACAAAACATTCAACATAGCAAAAATTGCCTCAATGCAATGAATGGACTCTTCAACAGTACAATAAAATGCAAAGAAGATGATGGCAGAGATGAGATTATATGACAGACTAAAAAAAATGGCAAAAGGGGGTTACAAGGTAGAGAGGGAATCCAAAAATGGCATTGGCTATGATACCATGTGAGACCAAGAGGTAACTCCTCAAATCAATCCATTGATATTCATTCAGGTTGGTCTTTATTATATACATCAAGGAGAAACTGTTCATTTCACCTCTCAATGACTATTCATATTTTCTATTATTTATTTACATCAATTTCAGCTATTAACCCAATCCTAATGATTAGGTGTCAACACACTTAAAAAAGTTACAAAATTTTATTTTAAAACAATATAAAATTCTTAGTGTTTATGGATAGGTTTATGGTTTAGGGTTTGGGATTTATAACACTTTTATAAATTATTTAAATAAGAACATAAAAATAAGTTACAAAACAATTGTTAAAATGTTATAAAATGCTTAGGCTTTAGGGTTTAGGATTTAAAATTCTATAAAATGCTTATGGTTTATGGTTTAGGGTTTATAACACTTTAGTAAATTCCTTTAATAAACACTTAAAAAAAGTAAGAAACCGCTTGTTAAAATGTTATAAAATACTTAGGGTTTAGGGTTTAGGCTTTAGGGTTTAGGGATTTGGGTTTAAAATGTTATAAAATGCCTACGGTTTAGGATTTGGGGTTTATAACCCTTTAGTATACTCTTTTAATAAACAGTTCAAAAAAGGTTACAAAACGCTTGTTAAAATGTCATTCAATGCTTAGGGTTTAGGTTTAGGGTTTAAAATTTTATAAAATTCTTAAGGTTTGGGTTTTAAGATTCACAAGATCTTAGTAAATTCTTTCAAGCTTTATGCTCTAGGGTTTAGGGTGTATAAGACCTTAGTAAATTATTTTAAGGTTTATCCATTAGGCTTTAAGCATTACAATAAAGGGTTTGGGGTTTGGGGTTTAGGGTTTTGGTTTTATAACACTTTAGTAAATTCTTTTAGTAAACATTTAAATAAAAGTTACATAACACTTTCTAAAATGTTATAAAATTCTTAGTGTTTAGGGTTTACCACTTAGGATTTAGGGTTTTGGGTTTAGGGTTTCGGGTTTAGGTTTTATCGTTTAGAATTTATAACACTAAAGTTGCAAAATGTTTTTTAAAATATTAACAATAAATAGTGTTTAGGGTTTAGGGATTAGGGTTTAATATTTGTAACACTTTAGTAAATTATTTTAATAAACACATAAATAAAAGTTTAAAATGATTTTTAAAATGTTATAAAATTATTAGCATTTAGGTTTTACGGTTAGGGGGTTTAGGCTCTAAGGTTTCAAGTTTATGCTTTATGGTTTATAACACTTTAGTAAATTCTTTTAACATACACTTATATCAAAGCTACAAAACACTTTTTAAAATGTTTTAAAATGGTTAGGGTTGAGATTTTAGGGTTTATAACACTTAAGTACATGCTTTTAATAACACCTAAATAAAATTTAGAAAAAGATTTTTAAAATGTTATAAAATACATAGGGTTTACGTTTTAGGGTAGTGTTTGGGGTTTATGTTTAATGCTTTATAACACTCTGGTAAATTATTTTAATAAACACTTAAATAAAAGCTACAAAATGATTTTAAAAATGTTATGAAATCATTAAGGTTTAGGGTATAGGGTTTAGTGTTTGGGGTTTATGGTTGAGGGCTTAGGTTTTAGGGTTTATAACAATTTAGTAAACTATTTTAATAAAAAGTTATATAAAAGTTACAAACACTTTTCAAAATGTTATAAAATACATAGGGTTTATAACGCTTTAGAAAATGCTTTTAATAAACACTTAAATGAAAATTACAAAATTCTTTTTAAAATGTTATAAAATTATTAGTATTTACGGGTTGTGGTTTGGGGTTTGGGGTTTAGTGTTTAGGGTTCATTTTTTAGGATTTAGGTATTATAAGCATTTAGTAAATTCATATAACAAACACTTAAATAAAATATAAAAAACTCTTTTTAAAATGTTATAAAATGCTTAGGGTTTAGCGTTTGGGGTTTGGGGTTCACTAATTGATTCTAATAAACACTTAAATAAAAGTTACAAAACACATTTTAAAATGTTATAAACTGCTTAGAGTTTAGGATTTGATGTTCAGGGTTTCATGTTTGGGGTTTAGAGTTTAGCATTTAGTGTTTAGGGTTTATAACAATTCAGTAAATTATTTCAACAAAAACTATAATAAAAGTTACAAAATGGTTTATAAAATGTTATAAAATGATTACAGTTTGGGGTTTAGCATTTAGGGTTTGGGGTTTACGGTTTAAGGTGGTTTAGTGTCTAGGATTTATGGTTTATAAGACTTTTGTAAATGGTTTTAATCAAGGCTTGAATAAAAGTTGCAAAATTCTTTTTAAAATGATGTAAAATTCTTAGTTTTTAGTGTTTATGGTCTGGCCTTTGGGATTTATGGTTTAGGGTTAATAAGACCTTAGTAAATGCTTTTAATAAAGACTTAATATAAGTTCCAAAATGATTTTTTAACTATTATAAAATTCTTATGGTTTAGGTTTTCGGGTTTTGATTTTGGGTTTTAGGTTTAGGGTATAGTATTTAGGGTTTAGGGTTTACAATACTTTAGTAAGTGCTTTTGATAAAAACTTAGATAAAAGTTGCAAAAAGTTTTTTAAAATATTATAAAATGCCTAGGATTTAGGCTTTAGGTTTTAGGGTTTAGGGTCTGGGGTTTCAGGTTTAGAGCTTAAGGTTTAGGGTTTATAACGCTTGAGTAAATGCTTTTAATAAACACTTAAATAAGAGTTACCCATCATTTCTTGAAATTTTATAAAATGCTTAGTGTTTATTGTTTACATTGAATGGTTTGAGGTTTAGGGTTTAGGGTTTAGGGTTTAGGGTTCTGAATTTAGTGTTTATAACACGTTCGTAAAATCTTTCGATAAAAACTTCAATAAAATTTACAAAATTGTTTTTAAAATGTTATAAAATGCTCAACATTTATGGTTTAGGGTTTAGGGTTTGGGGTTCAGGGTTTATGGTTTGGGGTTTAGGGTGTAGGGTTTAGGGTTTGGGGCCTAGGGTTTAGGGTAGAGTGTTTAAGGTTTATAAAATGCTTAGGGCTTAATGTTTATGATTTAGATTACAAGGTTTGTAACGCTTTAGTAAATGCTTTTAATAAACACTTAAACAAAAGTTACAAAACATTTTTAAAATGTTATAAAATGATTAAGGTATAGGGTTTAGACTATGGGATTTCGGATTCATGGTTTAGGGGTTAGGGTTGATGGTTTATAACACTCTAGTAAATTATTTTAATAAACACTTAAATAAATGTTACAAAACCGTTTTTAAAATGCAATAAAATGTTGAGGGTTTAGGGTTTTGGTTTTAGGGTTTAGGGTTTAGGGTTTGGCTTTTAGGGTTTAGGGTTTAGGGTTTAGAGTTTAGGGTTTAGGGATTATAACACTTTAATAATTTGTTTTTATTAAGCATTTAAATAAAATTTACAAAACACTTTTTAAAATGTTATAAAATACTTAGAGTTTAGCGTTTACAGTTTAGGGTTTAGGGTCATGGGTTTATGCTTTAGAGTTTAGGGTTTAGGGTTTATAGCGCTTTAGTAAATGTTTTTAATAAACACTTAAATAAAGTTTACAAAATGTTTTTAAAATTTTCATAAAATTCTTAGGGTTTAGGGTTTAGAATTTAGGGTTTCAAACTTAGGGTTTGGGGTTCAGGGTCTAGGGTTTAGGGTTACACATTGTGGTTTAGGCTTTAGGGATTAGGGTTTACGGTTTAGGGTTTATAACACTTTATAAAATGCTTAGGGTTTAAGTTTTAATATTTTCGATTTAGGGTTCATGGTTTTAGGTTTATAACGCCTTAGTAATCGTTTTAATAAACGCTTAAATAAAAGTTACAAAACACTTTTTAAAATGCTATAAAATGATTTGTGTTTAGCTTTTAGGATTTGGGGTTTAGGGTTTGTGTTTTAGGGTTGAGGATTTAGGGTGTAGGGTATAGGGAGGAACCACCCCACCTTAAGGAGGTATTTTTTGCTACATATTACACATAATATATTGATCTCATGGAGCCCTCACGAGTTATGAAGAAAAATAAATAAAAGGAAAAAGGTTTATGAAGAAGGGTATCTCATGTACCACATTTTTCTCCGTCCTACACTCACATACCTAGGTGTGGTCTTCCCTTATTATAGATAATCATAAAAATTTTAGGGTTTATGATTTATGTATTGGGGTTTGGGGTTTAGGGTTCAGGATTTAGGTTTATAACTTTTCAGTAAATTCTTTTAATAAGGACTTAAATAAGAGTTACAAATAGTTTTTAAAATGTTTTAAAATTCTTATGATTTAGCATTTAGGGCTTAGGGTTTATAACACTTTGAGTAAATGTTTTTAATATACACTTAAATAAAAGTTAAAAACACTTTTTAAAATGTTATAAATTTCTTAGGGTTTAAGGTTAAGATTCTAGGGTTTATAATATTTTAGTAAATCATCTTAATAAACACTTAAAAAAAAGTTAGAATTTTTTTAAGATGTTAAAAAATTCTTAGGGTTTAGGGTTTAGGGTTTATAGTTTGGGGTTTGGTGTTTAGAGTTTAGGGATTAGGGTTGGTAACACTTTAGTAAATGATTTTAATAAATACTTAAATAGAAGTTACAATATGTGTTTTAAAATGTTAGAAAATTATTAGGGTTTAGCATTTAGGGTTTAGGGTTTAGGGTTTATAGTTTAGGGTTTAAGTTTAGGGTTTAGCATTTAGGGTTTCAGGTTTAGAGTTTAAGGGTTAGGGTTTAGGGTTTGTGGTTTAGAGTTTAGAGTTGAGTGTTTATAACAGTTTAGTAAATTCTTTTAATAAACAATTAAATGAAAATTACAAAAAGTTTTTTAAAATGTTATAAAATGCTTAGTGTTTAGGGTTTAATGTTCACAATTTGGGGTTTAGGGTTTAAGGTTTAAGGTTTAGGGTTTATGATTTAGGGTTTAGGTTTGGGGTTTAGAGGTTAGGCTCTAGGGATTATAAGAAGATGTTAAACACTTTTAATTAAAACTTAAATAAAAGTTTCAAAATACTTTTTAAAATGTTATAAAATGATTAGGGTTTGGGGTTTAGGGTTTCAGATTTAGGGTTTAGGGTTTAAGGTTTTGGGTTTTGGGTTAAGGTTTTGAGTTTATTGTTTAGGGTCTAGGGTTTAAGATTTAGAATTCTATAAAATGCTCATGGTTTAGGGTTTAGGGTTTATAACAATTTAGTAAATCCTTTGAAAAAAAACTTTAAAAAAAGTAAGAAAACTCTTGTGAAAATGTTATAAAATACTGAGGGTTTAGAGTATAGGGTTTAGGCTTTAGGATTTTGTGCTTAAAATGTTATAAAATGCTTACAATTTAGGATTTAGTGTTTATAACATTTTAGTAAATTCTTTTAATAAACGCTTCAAAAAAGGTTACTAAAAGCTAGCTAAAATGTCATTGAATGCTTAGGGTTTAGGTTTAGGGTTTAAAATGTTATAAAATGCCTAAGGTTTAGGATTTAAGGTTCCCAAGGCTTTAGTAAATTATTTTTATAAACACTTACAAAGTTACAAATCGTTTTTTAAAATGTTATAAATGCTTAGTGTTAAGCGTTTAGGGTTTAGGGTTTAAAGTGTTATAAAATGCTTACGGTTTAGGGTTTAGGGTTTAGGTTTTATAAAAATTTAGTAAATCATTTTAATAAACACTTAGAAAAAGTTACAAAATACTTGCTAAAAAGTTATAAGATGCTTACAGTTTAGGTTTGAGCGGCACTTTAGTAAATTCTTTTAATAAAAACTTTAAAAAAGTTACAAAACTCTTGTTAAAATTTTTAATAAAATTCTTAGGGTGTAGGTTTTAGGTTTTAGGGCTTATAACACTTTAGTAAATTATTTTAATAAGCACTTAAAGAAAGTACAAAATTCTCATTAAAATGTTAAAAAATGTTTAGGGTTTTAAAATGTTAAAAAATGCTTGCTAAGTTCTAATAAAATGATGAGGGTTTAGGGTTCATAACAATTTCGTAAAATTTTTAGATAAACACTTAAAAAGAAAGTTACAAACGCTTCATAAAATGTTATAAAATAATTAGGGTTTAGGATTTGGGGTTTAAAATGTTATAAAGTGGTAATTGTTTACGGTTTAGGTTGGGATGCGGGTATTACGGTTTAGGGTTTATGGTTTATAATGATTTAATAAATTCTTTTAATAAACACTTATAAAAATGTTAAAAATGGTTTTAAGGGTTTAGGGTTGATGGTTTTTTACGCTTTAGGGATTTTTATGGTTTATGGTTTTTTTAGGTTTTTTATGGTTTAGGGTTTTTTAGGGTTTAGGGTTTGGTATTTAAGGTTAAGGCTTTAGGGATTAGGGTTCTGGGTTTATAGAACATTAGTAAATGGTTTTAGTAAACCCTTAAATAAAAGTTACAAAACACTTTTTAAAATGTTACAAAATCCTTAGGTTTTAGGGTTTGGGGTTTAGGGCATAGGGTTTAGGTTTTGAGGTTTAGGGTTTAGAGTTTATAAGACCTTAGTAAATCCTTTCAAGCTTTGGGCTTGAGGGTTTAGGGTTTATAAAACCTTAGTAAATAATTTTAGGGTTTATCAATTAGGCTTTAAATGTTAGGATATAGGGTTTCTGGTTTAGGGTTTGGAATTTAGGTTTTAAAACACTTTGGTAAATTATTTTAATAAACACTTCAATAAAAGTTACAAGACACATTCTAAAATGTTATAAAATTCTTAGTGTTTAGGGTTATTGTTTAGGGTTTACTATTTGGGATTTAGGGTTTCAGGTTAATGGTTTAGGTTTTAGCATTTATGGTTTAGGGTTTATGGTTTATGATTTAGAACACTAATGTTACAAAACACTTTTTAAAATGTAAAAAAATATAGCCTTTAGGGTTTAGGGTTTAGGGTTTCGAATTTATAACACTTTAGTAGATTATTTTAATAAACACTTAAATAAAAGTTTAAAATGAATTTTAAAATGTTATAAAATGATCACTGTTTAGGTTTATAAAATAAAAGTTACACTTAAATAAAAGTTACAAAACACTTTTTGAAAAGTTATAAAATTCTTAGCATTTAGTGTTTAGGGTTTAGGTTTTTCTATTTAGGGTTTGTAGTTTAGGGTTTAGCTTTTATCGTTTAGGGTTTATAGCACCTTAGTAAATTATTTTGATAAAAACTTCAGTAAAAGTTACAAAGGTCATTTTAGAATGCTATAAAATTCTTACGGTTTATGTTTTATAAGACTTTATTAAGTTCTTATAATAAATACTTAAATAAAAGCTAAGAAACACTTTTTAAAATGTTATAAATTACTTTGGGTTTAGGGTCGAGACTCTATTATTTATAAGAATTCAGTAAATCCTCTTAATAAACACTTAAATATAAGTTAGAAATTTTTAAGATATTATAAAATACTTAGAGTTTAGGGTTTGGGGTTTGATGTTTAGAATTTAGGTCTTAGGGTTTATAACTCTTTAGTAAATGATTTTAAGAAATACTTAAATAGAAGTTACAATATGCTTTTTAAAATCTTATGAAATTATTAGGGTTTAGCATTTTGGGTTTACGTTTTAGGGTTTAGAGTTTACGGTTTAGGGTTTAGGGTTTCAAGCTTAGATTTTAGTGTTTAGGGTTCAGTTTTTATGGTTTAAGGATTAAGTTTTATGGTTTACAGTTTAGGGTTTATTGTTTTTAACACTTTAGTAAACTCTTTTAATAAACAATTAAATAAAAATTACAAAACACTTTTTAAAATGTTTAAAATTATTAGGGTTCAGGGTTTAATATTCACGGGTTTAGGGTTTATGGTTTAGTGTTTAGGGTTTGGGGTTTAGAGTCTAGGTTTATGGTTTATAAGACTATTATGGGAGGATGAAGAACCAAGCTTCTACAACCTAAGGGATATCCATGTAGTGGCATCATGTATTTACTTCTACTTTATATTGATCCTATAACTTCAGATATACAAAGAACTTTGCACAAATAAATAACTTCACAACTTTGTAACAAACTCATAAACTTCAACAATTCAGAGTATAAGTCACAGTATTTGCATATTTCAAAGGAAAGTATGCACAACAAATGATATAATAGTAAATGTAAGATACAAGAGACATATGTCACTTTGTCAAAACTTCCTTATTTACTAAATATATCTTTGACTACATTCACTTCTTCAACCTCCACACCTAGTTGCAGGTGGTTTGTGCACTTAGCTGCAGACTCTTTAAGGCCTTCGTACACTCAACTGCTAAGCCTTTCCTAAAATACAGAAAGATATAGAAAAATGACCACTCTATCAGTTCTTTTCTATTGTCATTGTTATCTCTGCTAAGGTATTAAACCCCCTTAAATACACCTTATAAAAACCATGGTCCATATACCATGGATCCATAAAACTAGGACTCTACCCTATACCCTCTAAAAAAACAAGGGATTATCCCATACCCAAAGCTCTAAAATATTGCACAATTAATATAACTTCACGAACTCTGTGCGGTACACTCCTTCTTCTGCGGGGTCTTTCACCCAAAATTTGAACCAAGTTGGGTCATTCCCAATGTGGAGTCCTCTAGGGGGACGTGACCTTGCTACACTTTCTGAAGAGTAGTCCCTTTCTTATATGTATGCACTGTGGTGTAGCACTAAAGACACCATAAAAAGAGAATTTAATGACCTCACTTTTGAAGGACACTTCATTTTGGTCACTGGTACATACCTTTTGAGAAGGAAGAATTAGATACCCAAGTTAGTGAGATTCATTCTCAATTGCAATCTCTATGGACAATTCTTGCTCCATATGCCACCAAAAAAGATGAAGATTTTTTCACCTATTCCATTGCCAAATTTTGTACTATCATTGAAGTGGTGTGCCAACAACTTGTTTCCAAACATCCATGTAGAGCTCTAGAATATTGTCACTAATATGAAACAATATTTATCTAATCCTTCAACTATCTATCACACTTAGAATAGTGAGCAAATGCACATTTCTACTTCTCTTTGTGCTACTCTACCCAAAGTCATGCAAGAATCCCAACACATGTTTTTCTAGATCTCTGATGTTAGTTGTGTTATCAAAAATAATAATGCAACCATTTACCCCTCACACGATAATGTTCAAAGTTTATATCAGCAAGCATTAGTGACCTTCAATATGGAAGCAAAGAAGAATATCCTCCACTAGGTGGATGTACTTGATGCCCAAATTAATCAGCTCAAGGATGCAGTCCATGTGACCAAGTGGGCCCTTCATGACCCTCACCCAAAAGCTCTAAATCATTTTATGACTTTTAGAACATTGTCCACAGTTTACAATCAAGAGATTCAAGAATTGGTTGAGTAACAACCCAATGACCTTAGTGAGCATGTTTTCATTGAGTTCTAAGGCAAGGTTTCCACACTTATGGACTTATGGCACTGTTGTGTTTCCGCATTGACAAGTCCGGAGGAGTCCACACTTCATATTATTCCGAAGATAGTCCTTCATTTGAAGGTACTACAAATAAAGCTATTGGAATCCAACCTACCATAGATTTAGAAGCAAAATAGAAATACATTGACTCGAGGGTGAGTCAATAGGATGTGGTTGCAGCATGTTGGATCCTTCGATTTCTTGAAGGAATAATAGTTTTGAAGGAAATTTTGGATCAAAATGCTAGAAATGAAACATCATAAAACAAAATGGCAATAACATGACTCAGAACCCACACAATGGAAAATAAGGGAGCATGTTGAAGAACTAGGATCCGATTTTGATACAGTAAATAGAAAAAGAAAACTATGGCCCTAGATATTGAAAAACCATAGATCAAGCAAGTGAGTGTGGCTATAAAAGAATACATAAGGTAGTGAGGAAAAAATTTAGAGAGTGCCTCAAAATTTAGATCGAGCTAGGAGAATAGAAGGTGTCAAGCACTTAGAGTTATCCAGTTTCTGAGATGTGGGCTTCTAATGTTTTGTTAATGTCTTTCTTGTGGATTTTTATACCACATGAAATTGTGTAATTGCCACAATTTGTAATTCTAACGAATGTAATGAAATTGTTCTCTTTTGACTAATAATATAAGGAAGACAGGAATTCTGGCAATTAGTGGTATAATTTATGGGCCACTTTTAAAAGTTTATGCACATATTTAAATTCCTATTGAATATATATATCGTGAATGGTTAAGAATGGATCTTGTAGTAGTTGCACAAGTCTCATAATTAATGACATCTATATCCCCTTTATCCTTCTATGGTTTTGGTTTGCCTCGGGTGAGACTCTTCTTCTTGTTGAAGGAGTGAAAATGTTGGCAAAGTGCTAGACTACGTGAACTTTTTGTGGGCAACCTCAGTCGAACACTAGCATAGTCTCAAAGTAATTCTTCCTCCCAGCGTTGGGGTATTTGTTTGTGAAAGAGAAAATGACTTCTAGGAAAGTAAGGTGGATTGAACTTATTATCAAGTTTTATTTAGAGATCGAACGCATCAAAAGTGAAGAGAATCAAGTGGTCGATACACTCAATAGAGGTATGCAAGTGATATACATGGAAACCATGAGTACATGTGATATAGACATTAAGGAAAGAATAAAAGAGTTGACATAGGAAGATGAGTATTTTCACCATGTAAGTAAATTCCCATAGCAAGAGCTGAAGGGTCGAATGGGAAAAAATTATTAGGTACTTAGAGATGAATTATTACAATACAAAGGTAGGTTATCCATAAAAAATGTGGCTGGCATGGATGAGTTTCGCACAAGACCACACAGAAGTCACCTAGGATATCAAAAGATGATAAAATATACCAAAAAATATGTTGTTAGCCAAGGATGAAGAAATATATTGTTGAAAATATTGATAATAATTACAACAAGTTAAAGTAGAATGCAACTATTTAATAGGATGGTTGAATCCAATACCAATTCTATCAGCGAAGTGGGAAGTGATATCAATGGACTTCATTAGTGGATTACCAAGAACCACCAAGAAATATGGTGTGATCATGGTTGTAGTCGATAATATAAGTAGGACAAGTGACTTGTAAACTCTTCCTATAAGGAAATTGGTATTTCCATATTTTTATGAAGAATATTTTCATATTAGCATGCCTAAGAAGATCGTATATAATAAATATGCCAAGTTTACCTTAAATTTTGGAAGTCTTTATTTACAATATTTGAAACCCTATCAACATTAAACACATCCTATCAAACTCAAGCTTATGGAAAAATAGAAAGAGTAAATATAACATTAGAAAATATACTCAATATGTATGTTACACATCAACATAGGAGATGGGAATATTTTTTTCCTTTGGTGGAATTTTCTTATATTATTGGCTATAAGGAACTATTAAAGATGAGCCCTTTCGAAGCGCTATATGGTAGGAAGTGCAATATCCCAATCAACTAAGGTAATATAGTGGATATAATCACACTTAGGCTAGATATGTTAAATGAAATGGAATAGGAAGTATCTAGCATATGGAAAATATTGAAGGTCGCAGAAGTCCAACATAGGAGTTATGTAGAAAAAATATAGCACATATGGAATTTTGAATAGGAGATCATGTGTATCTCCAAATTAGAGAAAACAAAAGTTCCTTAAGAGTGAAATTGTGTGCCAAGTTAACACAAAGATACTATGAACCATTTCAAATATTGAAGAGAGTGGGGCCAATAGCATACAAACTCACCATTCCTCCCACAATGAAGGAACATGACGTGTTTTATATATCTTTACTTAAAATACGTATAGATGTTGTTAACCTTATTATTGATTAGAATTTGATACAAATGGAATATGAAGGAGAATTCTATCCACAACCACAATGGATACTCAAAAAAGACAACGACCACACTCCATGTAAGTCAAGGTGTAATGGAAGAACTTTGGACTAGGTTATGGAACATGGAAACTAGAGGATATCATGTAGAAGGCATACCCATTTTGGTTTTATGTATAAGTTTGGTTCTACAGATAGTAGAACACCGAGGACAAATTTTCTTTAAGGAGGATGGGGATGCAGCATCATTTTTTCCAATTCCAACTTTTCGTAATATAATTGAAAGATGACAATGTTGGAGAGCCAACATGGACAAATTGCTCAACTATTTGATGCAAATATTTTACTAATAGAGTTATAAATTGCTAAAGTTGAATCATAGGACATGTATAGATTGATTATAAATCTTATATGAGGGATTGGGATGTTTCCTATATTCTTTGAAATTAATGTTCATGAGCCCTGATGTTCTAGTTGAACTACCAACTAATAGAAACTATGATAGGAATGGGGAGAGGAGGTACTGAAATACCCAAAGATGGGTTGCGCACCTTACAATGAATTCCTTGTTGACCCTTCAGCCCGAGAAGGGGACCCTAAACCTCTCATACATGAGGTAGTACTCATGAGGAGAAGGAAGCTAGTTTTGTAATTCCAAGATTTTGAGTTTGGAGTATACCACAAAGTCCAATCCTGAAATGTGTTAGATGAGGATACCAAAGAGAGATTCCTCTGCTTGAATATAGTAAAATGAAAAGAAATAAAATATTTGGTTGGGTTTATGCATTTGAAGCACTAGAAGAAGGATTATATTAGGGATTATAGAAAGTGGGAATAAATTTCATTCTATGTTGTGAAATTTGTAGTTTGATAAACCTAAAGTTATTGCCTGCATAGTGGCATTCCTATTTCCTCGCCAATGAAGGAAATTTTCGTTCATACTCTATACATTGAAGTACACTCTTTGTTGTTATGCAATAAGTGAATAATCCATTAGACATTGGATATGGTTAGGAGGTGGCTAGTTTTAAGAAATTTGTAGTGTAGTTTAAATTAGCTATGATTTGGTGGAGAGTGGTAATTCCTTATTCGATTTCCAACAATTTTAATAGGAATAGATAAGTGTATTCCTTTCTCGTAAACGAATTGTAAATTTTTCTCAACACTTCGTATTTAAATATTATTTTGGATTCATTGTGTATGTGTGAAATGGTAGGTAGATTTTTGTACAATTTTAATGAATATGCATGATGCATGATGAGTGCGTTGAGTAGTTAACATAATTGTCCTAAATGTTGAAATGTATTCCTTTATGAATATGAATTTTATTTGAAATGGGATCCTTTCATATATATGAGATCATTATGTGTTTTATGTTCATAAATTGATAGGGTATCCTTGGATGTTCCTGATTGTGATATTTTACATGCCTGTTTGTAATCATTTATAACTTTTTGTGATGTATATGGTGTGTTTCCAAAGGGGAAGGGCTAATATATTGGTGGTCCTAGTTATTATTAATATTTTCATTAAATAATTGTTCCCTATGGTTTGAAATAAAAAATGTTAGGATGCCTTGGATAGGCAAAAGGATCATTCTTCTTGATGTGAGGATTAGAAGGTTTTGTTAATGATGGCACCAGAAAGCAAGAGTAGAGGCCCTGATGAGAAAGAAGAGATTAAAAAAGAAATAGAATCTAATATTTAGTTTGGGAAAGTTCACCAAATAAATATTAGGCTAAAGGAAATCATACGAAAAAACTTAAGTGGCTAGGGGATCTTGGGTTTAAGCCTTGGTTTTCACTAAAAATGAAATTTTGTGAGTTGACCTCTGTAATTCAAGCTATTAAGAGAATTTTGGGAATGCACCCCTTAGAATGAAACTCTTTGGAAGATTGAAGATGGTATTCCTCATTGACATGTTAGAGTATTCAAAATTTGGGATTTCACTAACGTCGTCCTTAACCCTAGTCAAATGGATTTATGAGAATGTGAAGCGATAGATGGCCATAAGGTGATAGTTGAAATATCAACATATCAAGCCCTCGAGGAAATGGAAGTGAATCATTATGAAAAATCCTTGTTTGGAATGGCCCTAAGAAACAATTGTTAGTTAGAAGAATTTTATGTATTAACAAGGAGCACAATGTGATGGCACTAAAAATTTGGAACCTCAAAACATTAGACTAACAAGAGTATCAAGTGTTAGGAGAATTGAGGGGTGATGTATTGATTTGATGACATGGGGATCCCATGACATGTGTAACCTACATATAGTCTTTTTTACATGCCAACCTTGCGAATATGAGTGGCATGTGGAACACATCAAAAATGCCACATGGAAGAGGAAATGTCCTATTATCCAATGTGCTACATGGTGATTGATCATTATTGATTGATGTGACATGCCAAGCTATCATATAGACATATCAAGATATCAAAACTTTGGGAGGATTGCATCTTGGAAATAATTATTACCTTGATAATTTGATATACATCTTAAACATGCCATGTGTGAAAGATTTCATCATTTTCCATGTGGGAGGCTATGATTGGGTGACAAAGTTTTGAGGTCGTGTGTCAAGATGGCCTCATGCCTAGAGACGTATCGATGTTTTGTGAGGGTTTATAGGTATAACGTTTTTGTTGAATATTCGATAAGCCATTTTGAATTTTTCTATTAACATTCAATGGATTTAACATTGTATTAGTGTATTAGAAAGTTTTCTAAATATGAAGATATTTTTAAGTTGTTTCATCAGTATATCGACATATCAGAATGCTCAGGTTTTGGAAAATGCACAAATCACCAATATGGAAAGGCTTGAGTATAGAATGAAGCCAACAAACTTGGACATAGCTACATGTCTAGGAATTTCCACGTGGTTGTAAAAATTAAGAAATTGACCTTTAAAAGGGTTAAAGTTGAGAGACTTTATGCCAAGAGTGTAAATTTAGATGAAATTTATATTGTTGGAAAGCTCTTGATGAGCCAAAGATGATAGTTGTATCAAATTTGATTTAAGGTTATGAGAGAAATAATATTTTGACCCCACATTTGTAATTAACCTTTAAGGAGAAGTCTGATTACACTCCACAACCCTAATATTACATTAGGGGGCTAAGTGTGTTACACAAATATTTTGCATCGCTCTATATACATGTCATTCAAACCTTTGAGGTGTGCCACCTTGTTGTTCTTTTCCATCCAATGCTTCTATGTGGCATATCATTTAAAAAAATTTAAAATAGGTGGAGAATAGTTTATTTCTTCTCTTCATGTAGGAGATGCAGTTCAAACCCTAATCTCTTGTGATTATTTCTTTTTATCATATTTTTTTTTCTCGGTAAAGGCTAATTCTATTAAAAGAAAATCAAAATAATGTTACAAAGAAGTTGAAGCCTTGGGCAAGAGCATTTGAGAGCATTCAATGTAGCAAAACTGTCCCAAGTATGGGAGAACCAGTTACAGAAAACAAGGAGCCAAACATTGGAACCGGAATACAACGATAAGATCATAGGAACCAGAAATTGTCAAGATTAGAAACAAGAAACAAAGATGCAAACCAAATCTGTAGAAGAGCTACAAGCTACTGCCCCACCAGGAAAAAAGAACCAAGCTACCCATCTGTCAAGGGTAAACCAAAACCACCATCCTAAAACCGCCTGAACTTTAACCAAAAGAACCACTAGAAAGAAACTGGGAGGACATGACATTGTCCAGGTGGCATCACATTTCCACGTCCTGGTCTGGAAGCTCCTCCACAACCGGGCATGCATTGCCATACCACGTTTCTTCATCCCTAGCCATGTCACCAGCACCACTGCCGCCTGGAGGAATTGATGAGGGCTGGGTGTCGTTGGAGCTACCTGCAATGGCCATCGAGAAATAGGCTCCGTGAGAGGTGCCACTTGGTGGCTGAGTGTCACCAAGAGAACCACCCTCATCATGCTGCTCACCACGCCCTTCCACCTTGTCTTTATCTGCCAATTTCTACTCAATGCCATGGCTGCCAACCCTTCTATGACCGCCCTGAGAAAGATCCACCAAAGTGCATGTTGTGGCTTAAGGCAGAGCCTCTTCTTCAGAAAAGATAATAGTGATATTGGCCATGATAATGGGCCTGTTTAGGCTACTCTAAAACTTAAAATGAGTAGACTAAAAAGCATTATGCAGCAAAGGCCTGCAGGATGGGCTCAGAGGAGGCAAATTCATCTGAGATAAGGGCTGAGTAGCAGGGGGCGGGGCTTGATCGACAGAGTGAGACATCTGAGAATGCCCACGACCACCACGGATTCCTCCATGGTGTCTTCTCATGCATTCACAGACCATAGTGAGGCCACAAAGGGAAAGCTCAGAAAAATAGGAATCTTTGGAGGGGAGACGAGACAACACCAAGAGAATTCGAGCAAAGTCCAAAGAACAAGCCTGAGAATGGAAAGTGGGAAGTGAAATTCCAACCACAGGAGCCACCGAGAGCGACCCACTCAAGGCAGAAGCCGAGAGGGACGTACAGAGAAATGCTACAAGGGACGGGCAAAGGAAAGAAGACAGGAAGTAAATAAAGGGATGGAGAGCCGTATTCGCCATGATTATATCAGCAATAGCCTTGCCTCTGACAGAGTGAGAAATTAAGTCAATCTTCAAGTAGAATGGCTCTTTCCTTAAGTGAGCCAGCTTGAGCCAGATTTGAGCATGGAGAACAATGCTCTTCTATAGCTGGCAGGAACGAGCTCCTGTGCCCTTAATTAATTCCAGAAATTGACATTTAATTCACCCGCATTCGGGTGCTCTTCTCCTTCCTATTTCTTTTCATTCTTCACCAGGTTTTGGTATTCGTTGAGTTGGGTATCATAGGATAATCTGGAAATTGATCCTGTGTGAAGGTCCAATCCACATTCAACCCCAAGGTTAGCAAGTGAGTCAACTACTTTATTTCCTTCCCGGCGGATGTGCTTAAAACTAATCGACCTGTGAGAGGAGAGCCAACATTCAATGAGCTCAAGCCTTCTCGCCATTCCCCAGTTGTTGCTTACTTTACTTGAGGGAGTTCCTTGCATAATTTTGGAGACCATATTTATGATGATCTGAGAATCGCCTTCTATGATAAGTGGAAAGAATCCCTGATTATGCGCTAGAATGAGACCCTGCCAAAGACCTTCCAATTTAGCTAAATTATTGGTATCCCATCCTTTTGATCCTAGGAAGGATAGAAGAGGATCACCCTTATAGTCTCTAAAAATCCCTCCAAAGCCCGAATTACCTGGATTACCTTTCGAGGCTCCATCAAAGTTTAGCTGGAACATATGCTTGGGAGGGGGGGCCCACTTTTTAGGTGAACAACCCAACAGAGGAATTGTTCCTTTGATAACATGTTCTTGATTCTACTGGAGGTTACAATTAGCCCAGATGTTTTGCTCTTGGGGGATAGTAGGAAGGTCTTCCTGATTCTAGGTATGGAGTGAGATGGTTTCCTTGATATTTTGGCAGATTATTTTTCAAAGATTCTCCAAAGGTGCAGAGTGATCCTTGAAGATTCTATGATTTCTTTCCTTCTAGATGGTCCACATGAGGAAGCCCAGAATGAGCTTCCATAAGAAATTTAAAATCTTTCTTTGATAAGGATTCTGATCCCAGTTACGAACTGTGGCGATGATGTCTCCATGTATTCTTCCTTCCTTTTGGCATCGGAAACTGACCTTTTCTCAGAGCTTGCAAGTGTTATGCCAGGAGTGCATGAGATGATTTATAGATTCCTCCTCTTATCTGTAGTTAGGGCACATAAAGGGCCCATGATAGTTCCTCTTCCTAAGATTGTCCCATGTGAGGATCTTGTTATGACATAGGAGCTAGAGAAAGGTGGAAATTTTTGGCCAGTTGGTAGGGTCCCAGACTTTGCTCCAAAGAGGGTCTTTCACCATATGTTCCTTGATAATGATATTATAAGCTTCTCTTGTAGTAAAGGTACCTTTTTCTTCATATCCCCATCTAAGGATATCCCTTTCATTAGATAGTTTTATTCTTCTTTTCATTAATTCTGAGTTAAGAGTTTGTTGAACTTGTGGTGTTCCTTGTCTTATAATTTGATCCACTTTGGTCCATTTCATGTATCCATGAGAAGAAGAGGGACTCCAAAAGTTTTTAACCTTGTCATATTTCTGCCTGACCTGCTCTGGAAGTTGCAATTCAGAAATTAGGTCCTTTAACTTCGGCATCTTCTCCCAAGAATCTTCCCAAAATATTGCAGTGTTGTTGTTCTTAACTTCCCATAAACTATGCTGCTGAATGAGGATTCTATGTTGTTTGGACAAATTCCAGATTAGGGAGCCCATGCTAACTTCTAACATTCATATTAATTCCTCTGTTGGGCGATTTATTGCATACTTTTCTATCCAGAGAGTAGCCCAGGGGTTGAGAGGCGTAGTAAACCATTTCTACGAAATATGGGCCCCCATGACCTCATTGCTATAAGAAGGATCCCTTAATCCAGTACCACTTCCGCTCTTTGGAAGACAAACTGTATCCCATTTGACAAGATCCCATTTGTGTTTGTGACTTGTGCTGCCCCAGAAAAAGGATCTTTGGAGATGTTTGATTTCTTTGAGAACACATTTGGGAGCCGCGAGAGTGGAGAAAAGGTATAGCGGCATGGAATGAAGAATGATTGTAATAAGGACTAGACGACTTGCCATATTTAGGGCTCTGTGTGTCCAAGAGGAAAGGCGAGCCTCCAATTTTTCTAGGAGGATCTTCCATGAGGAATGCTTCAAGGCCGAGGTAGTTAAATGAGCTCCTAAATATTCGAACAGAAGGACGGCAATAGAAAATCCTAGAATGCGGGCTATAGTTGCTTGGGTAATAATAGGGGTATGGAAAAAGAATATATGGGATTTGGATTTATTGATCGTAGCTCCTGAGGCATCCGAGAATTCCATCAGTAAAGATTTGAGCTAACGAGCTTCCTGGACAGAAGGATGACCAAAGAGCATGTTGTCATCAACAAATTCCTAGTGAGTGAAGGTGGAAGAGTTGCGAAGAGACAAGCCTCTAAGGAGCTGAGATTGCTGAGCTAATTTAATGCTTCAACCCAATCCTTCTACCATAATAACGAAAAGGAATGGGGAGAGAGGGTCTCCCTACCTAATTCCCTGAGGAGGATGAAAAGGAGAGGAGGGAATACCATTGATCAGAATAGAAAAAAAGGAGAATGATAAGAGACTCATAATCCATCTTACCTAAGGAGGAGAAAAACCAAAACAATTAGATTTTTTTTAATGTACAACCAGCTTAAGCTGTCAAAAGCCTTCGAAAGATCTATATTAAGGAGCATACCTGGCTTCTTGGATTGCTTCAGGGAATGGATTATTTCATGAGTTAGGATGATACCATCCATAATCTGTGGACCTTCAACGTATCCAGATTGCTCAGGCGAAATAATGAGAGGAAGTAGCAATTTGAGCCTCAAAGCGATGACTTTGGAGACTATCTTGTAGATTATGTTGCATAGGGCAATAGGCCTGTATTTGTCAGGACTACTCGGTTGATCATCCTTGGGAGCCAAGGAAATGAATGTGGCATTCAATCCAGGAAACATCCATCTTAAGGTTCTTGATGCCTCAACCACCTGCCAAACTTCTGTTTTTATCAATTCCCAAAAATTGTGGAAAATGTTAGATGTGAATCAATCCGGGCCTGGTGCTTTCCCCACTTTCAGCTGACGAGCTATCGTTTCAACCTCTTGTAAGTCTAGAGGCCTGAGAAGAATTTTGTTATGCTACTCTGAAATAATTTTGGGAATATTTCAAGTAATTTTTTATGGCTTGTGATCTATCTCCATCTGGCTCTTGATGCGCTTGCTTGAAATAGTTTAGTATTTCGCTTTCAATTTCTTCATGTGTTTCTACCTTAGCCCCCTGCTCATTTTGAATGTGAGTTATGTTGTTATGCATTCTGCATTGGATGGTGGTACTATGAAAAAATTTTGTGTTTTTTTCACCATCCTTAAGCCATCTTATTCTTGATTTTTTCCTCCATAACGTTTCTTCCTATTTGGCCCTCTCTATGGTTTGTGCCTCAAGAGCTTTTTCCTATTCTGACAGGTCATCGGAATGGCTTTCAATGATAATCCTCTGCTACAAAAGTTTCATATCTTGATCGAGGACGTTCTGAGCCTAGAAAATATTCCCAAAAGAAGTGTGATTCCAATGTTTAATCTTGGCTTTGAGGTGCTTGAGCTTCTGCTGAAATTGAAACATCTTTGAACCACTTGGAGGGGAGAAATTGTTCCATTCTAAGTTCATTAAGTTGTTGAAATCCGGATGGGACATCGAGAAAGCCTCAAAGCGAAATGGTCTTCGGATCGTGTTGCTAGAATGAGTCCGTTGAAGGGAGATTGGCCAGTGATCAGATCTCGCATAAGGCAAGATGGAAGCAACACAGTCTCCTTCAATATGAATAGCGTTGTCTGAAAGAAAGAATATATCCAAACGAGAGGCGATCTGAGGCAGCCCTACTCTTTCGTTGCTCCAAGTAAAGAGTCCATTATTGAAAGGCAGATCAATAAGCTAGTTGTTCTGAATAAAGTCTTTAAGGGTTTTCCCTTCCTGATTTCCTCTTTTCCTCACTCCCCTTTTTTCTTCTAGCCTACTAATCATGTTGAAATCACCCCCTGAAATCCATAATTAGTGCGGCCTATCAGTGTTGATAGCCGAGAGGGTGTTCAGGATTTTTTCTTTATGCATAGCCTCCTGGGGCAAATACACATTGGTTAAAAGCCTGTGTATATTTCTCCCTATGATGTGAAAAATTGCTTGGATGAAATTCTTACTTGCATGGATGTTGTTGAGCCTAATAGCTTAGGTGTCCCATAAGATTTCAAGGCCTCCAGATGCCCCATAGACATCCACAGCAGCAGTGAGACCTCCTGGCCAGACTTTTGCTACAATTCTTTCCAGAGCACTTGAATTGCATTTTGTTTCTTGGAAGAAAAGGATTTGTGGTTTTTCTTGCATAATCATGTTTTTAAGTAGTCTACCTTTCCCTGGGCCATTGAGCCCTCTGATATTCTATGATATTAACTTCATTTGGAAGGATTATGAAGGGAGTTGTAGTACTTTGTTAGCTTGGAGTACCTGCCTGACTCCACTAACATTTCTCCTATTTTGATTGTTTGTTGGAGGTCTATTTTCCTTCCACGCTATATGATATCTTTGGTAATGAATCTCCCATCCCATGGGCTGCCAGTCTGAATACCTAAAGACTTTTGCCTTTGTGCCCGTGAAATAACCTCCTCTATATTCTCTAGTTGTCGGTCTGGAATTATGTCAAAAAAATTTGTTCTACATGCCTGCTCTAGGCCCAAAATGTCTAGTTCCCCAATATCTATACTTTTGGGTTCCTCCTTCATGTGTTGAGATTCATTTAATTATTTTGTTAGTTCTTATGATATTCTAGAATCAGATTGTAAGTTGTCTACCTCCATTCCTTGAGTATTCCATGTTGGGATCTTATGCTTATCTGAGGAGGAGGTATCGTTGGGCAGAGGATCTTCTTGGAGTGACATGGAATCTACATGCTTCGATTGTTTGTTCTTCGTTGCCTCCTTCTCTAGGGGAGCAGGAATTTCAAAGCTAGGGTCATTTTGATGAGCTAATGCTTCAAAGCTATTACTCGTTGAAGTCTTGGATGAGCTGTGTTGAGGCATTTTGGAATTTGAAGTTGATTTCTTATGGCTTCTCCTTCGACTGGCCACTTTGCTAAAGCCATCAGCCTTAGGCATATCTGGTCCAGCTGGGAATGAGGGTTTTTGAGATAAAGGACAGTTCCTGAATAAATGATCGAGGGCATGACATCTTTTGCCCCTAAACAACACATGTTCATAATCAATCAACTGAACCCACTCAACATAGTCATGGAATAAACTTGCCGCATCCGGAAGGGCCTTGTTGAGGTGCATGTAGACGTAGATTCATGTGTAGGAGTTATATCTTCGGAATTTTTTTTCCTCTGCAACTTTTATAAATTCGCCCAAAGCACTACCAATTTCTTGTATAGAAGTTTCATCCCAATACTCCACGAGAAGTGATTACAATCAAATCCAGACTGGAGCCCAACTAAGATCCTCCTTATCAGGGTTGAAGCACTCTACCCAGCCTCTGAGAAACAGGCTGGAGGCATTGAAGAAATAGGGCCCTCCATCCAGAATCCTATTCTAGTCTTCCAGGAAGTTAAAAATGGTTGTGAAGAACCCTTAAGGCCCCACCTGCAGGGTGATATTTCCTTTTGGGTTCCATTTCACTGTTATCCATCCATGCAGCACCTTCTCAGTCGGCCAAAGTCCTATGAACTTTCCTATCAGATCATGGTCCCTCATATACTATATCTGAGCATTGATTCGATGGCCTGAAGGTACTACTTTCGAACGTTCAGTAGCCATGAGCTTGCATGTTGTCGAGCTGACCTTGGGTTGTTCTTTGTTATCATGTTTTGCCTCTTGTGAGTTTAGATTGGTGTTGTTCTCACTTTGATCCTTTGATTTGTCGCCTTCCTTATTCTTTTGCCGCTCTTCATCGTCCATTGGGGAGGCGTTGCGCCCTCCCCCTAGGGGGATTGATGAGGTTCAAAACTATCTTGCTGGGATCGAAAAGTCGTGTTGCCGTCAGTGTTAGAAGGTATGTAGCTATTTTGAGAGACGTGCCATTGTAGAGATCGGGAAAACGCTAGAGAGCAGAGCCTCCACTCAAGAGTACAAAATTGATCTAAAATCCCAAAAACATCATAGTTCCAATCATTTAGTTAATGTTTTGTTTTAAATAAATTAAAAATCACTATATAGAAAGCTCTTCTTGGTTTGGAGATGTGAAATCCCTACTAACACGGTCAATCACGTGAAGGTGAGAGCTTAGATGACCCCAAAAATGGTCCATCATTGGCATGAGACTAACCACTTACGCGCACCCACATAATCCATTGCCAATGAGGCACAATCACTCACATGGATACATGAACACAACAAACATAGGGTGCACACAAACACACACATACCCACAAACATTATACATTGACTCACAAAGTGACATGTTTACACACACGAAACTTATTATGAACTTATGAACTTTAGAATTAGCATTATTTTCTCCATGTGATTAAGATTGAGTATAAATATTATGATGTTGATAATTACATTTATTTTATAAATTAATTAGTATGATATTAAAA
>APFE031315232.1:167822-195788 GCA_000404065.3 Pinus taeda | reverse complement strand
TTCTTGAGACACAGGCTTTATCAAGGTGTTTTTCTTCCATTTTGGCTGGTTTGCATGTCTTGATACGAGGAGCATGCTATCATGCTCATAGTTGGAGAGTTTGTATATTAGTCTCCTCTTGGATATAAAGCCATTGGGGTCATATGGTTTCCAAAGGAAGCTTTGTGTTAGGCCAAGGCCTTCCAATATCCTTTCTGCCTCTTTCCACCCTTCTCTTTTGTTCAGAACAAAATGCCCCAGCTGGTTTTTTACTTTGAGTTGTGCCTTCTTGCCTCTCCCTGCAAAGTGGATTTGATCGGCATTGCCGAATTGTCTGAAGTATTCCAGGGCAAAGAGCCTCATGGGCACAAACCTGGGCAGCCTGAAAGGCCGCAGCTCACAACCATATATTCTAATCACTGTGTGATGCTGGTAGAAATACCAGTCTCCTATGCCATAGGCAGTGGATAGTTGCAGTATCCTCTGCATTTCATCAGTGAGTCTTGGAGGAGGTTCTGTCATGAACAGAGACAGGGCCGGATGGATGAACAAATCTATAAACTCACAGTATGTATAGGGTGAGTAAAACTGGATATGGAATATTGAGCTCCAGTACACCACTGATCTTGGGTTTCCTACAGCATCATTTCTCTTAATCTCAAAAGAGAATTTCTCATGTTGGTGATAGAGGATGAGGTGATAAATGTATGAAGTGTATCTGAACACTCTCTCCCTGGACAGGTGCAAGAATTGCTCATGGATCTTTTCAGAGATGTATGTGGCATAGTCATAGCAGATAGGGGCCTTCCTAGGGGCAAACATTGTCATCATGACTAGCACAGTTTCCTCTATAAATTCCATTGACTTGTACCCCAGTACTGAGCTTATCATATAGGCTAGGTCCAGGCCAAGTTGATTCAAGTAGCCATCAAAAATAGGAGGGTGTAGCACTGTGTTAGATTTTCGAATGAATAGTTGGTTCAGCTTCAGGATCTCTGCCTCTGTGAGTATCTTGGACCCTTGATTGATTAGGTCCAGCAGAGATAAAGGAATCAGTTTCCTTTGAGTTTTGAATTGGACCATATCCCTGATGGCCTGAGGGGTAGTGTAAAATACAACCTCACCTTGAGGATTCATTACTGCCCTCTGTGTTGGATCATAACCATCAGCACATAAATAAATGAGGTCAGGGAATTGTCTAACTTGAGGCATTTTAAAGGTTGGCAGAGAAGACTTCCGAATTCCTAGGATATCAGTCCCATCCCTGTGCCTAGCCCTGAATTCATTTAACAAATGAATGTGAAATGTACATTTGGAGGGGGCTTCTTCTGAGATCTGGTAGTCTAAATCTGCAAGGTCTTGCCAGTCCAGCTCTCTCTGAGGAGCATTTAGGGGAGTGACATTGAGGGTTGCTGATCCTGCAGGGGCAGCCATGTTTGCCTCAAGTATTTCTTGAAATGCTGGGTTTGTCAATTGAACTGGTAAAATTGAGGGGGGTAGCAACCAGCAAGGTTGGTGCACAGACAAATACACTTAGTGTTTGAATTCTCTGAGGAGGCCTTTACACATTTGACAGGATTTCCTTGACAATTTGGGAGCAATGCAGTGAGTTCACGATTGCGCGAACTGGGCAGGGTTTTACCAGAAATTACAGTCTAAATAAGGTGTTCGCCACTGTTTTTCAACTCTGAACTGTCGAATAGTGGTAGGTTACAGCTGGTTTTCTGGTGAATTTTCAATCCTATGGCTTCCTGTGGTGGATTTTATAAGAAATTGAGAAAAAACCAGTTCGAGGGAGGATGCAGACTCAAATACCTGTTTGACCGTAGCTTGAGGTGAGTTCGCAGTTGGGTTAGCTGTCTAAGCTTTGCAAATGGTCGCAGGGTGGCTGGTGGCGCAGGCGTCGTGGAGTTCATGCAGATGGCGGAACAACGTTTTCTTGAGAAAAACAGTGAAATTGGCGAAAAAATAGTAAAATTTGGCTTTATAGTCATTTGGCGTGCTTTTCTGGATGACGTCAGCATGAGGGCCCGGGTTGGATGACGTCAGCAGGACGTCATCGAGTGACGTGGCGGTCAACGACCGGTCCACGGGGGCGATGAAGTGGCAACCACGTGGGCGAATGACGGACGAGGCGGGCAAACGTGGTGGTGACGTGCATGGCAGCAGGGCGCGAACGTGGGCGGGACAGGTGTCGCAATATCGGAACCGGCCCTGTACGGTGAAAGAATTGTCAGACGTTGCTCCGATGCGATTTGGGAGTGACAAGTGTCCTCGCGTGACGCTCGCCTGACGCAAGCGTATGACAGATATCGGAAGGTATCTGTCAGACATGTAGGTCCTGCCGAATTCATGTGGGCCGTCGATCTGGAGGCGCGCGATCCAACGGCTGTCGGGCGCTCAACTTGCGCGAACTGTAACTCCTGCTTTCATTAACTTGCGGACGTCGGGATTGCTTGAAAAACTCTGTGTGCCGTCGATCTGGGACAGGTGCCATCTGACGGTCATCGGACGGGTGATCTGCACAGCGGATAGCGGCCAACGGGCGGGTTTAAAAAACAATATTTTTCGGCCATTTGCGACCGGCGGGCCCCTCCATGTGCCAAAACATATTCGGTGATTTTTAATTGATTTTCTTTATAAAAATGATTTAATCGACCAGCCTTAGGAAAGCATGAATTTTCGGGTTTTATGTAAGGTTTGGGTATAAATATTTCCGAAGGCAGAAACTATAGGGGAAAGGGGTCTAAATGGGTTTTTATCAATATGAAAGGGTAAACTGGCTCCCGACCTTAGGATAAGGTAGGAGAAGGATTTTTTCATAGTTTTTCCGACCCTGGGTGGTTTTTTTTTTAGAGGTTTTGAAAGGTTTTTCAAGGGTTTTTAAGGTCAACATGGAACTTTTGGGTAGGAGAACTGGTTTGAGGTGGAACAAAAGGTGAAACATGGGTTCTTGACCTTGACCAGGTGTCAATTCAAGTCCCAGGGAGAGAACATTATGGCTATAGTGCCAAGGAGGGGATATTTATACATTGTGGGGTTTATACACCATGGTGTTTATAATAATAGGGATAATGGGGTATAAGGAGCTAAGTAGTAGAGTTAGTTGTTAACATGGAGGGAACATATGAGTGAGGGCTAGTTCAACCAGGTTTTCTTTGAAAATAACTTGAAATTAGGAGTAGATCAAAATGAAAAGATTTTTGCACAAGAAATGTGACTTTTAAAGCCATAAGAATGTAACACAGATATAAACCTTTATGCTCTGTACAGCTTGGGAAAGGGAGTTAGTAATGAGTGATATACCAATGAAAATGAGGGAGTTAGTCATGCTCCAATGTGTTTCCTTTCTTGTAGATGTTTCATCACCTTTGGTCTTGAAAGAGACAACACTTCTGCAACCCCATCTACCTACTCAACTAGTTCGCCTAACATTTTTTGTTCCTTCTTGGAGGGTGCACTTGGACTTGCAAACCCTTTGAATGCCTTTTTCTTTTCATTGGCTTTTTGCTTTCCTTTCCTATCTAATACAACCCTTATTCCTTCCAAGGTCCCAGATTAAGCAGTTGAGAACCTTAGCTTCTCTACCTAGCTACTGATCTGCCAAGATTAAACAGTTTGGACATATTTCATTCTCTATTCTACAACATGGAAATTGAAAACATGGCATGATCTAGATTAGACTGTTGGACCATCCATAGACTTTTGTGAAAATGCAGGCCTATGTACCTTTTCTTTCTTTTGCAAATATGGAACCTTTGTGGCAGCAAAAATGGAGCATATTTGGCACTTATATTTGCCAATCATGAAATATGAAACCTATTGGTATAGGTATCCAACAAGGTGGATGATCGGGTAGAACCTTTTCTTGATTATAGAAGAGTATAACCAACTGAAAAGATTGTCAGGGGAGACAATACAACAGTTTTCAGCTAGATTTAACCAAGTTTATTATTCAATGCCAGTTGAAATAAGGCCTACTCCTAGATCTGCACTCTTGCACTATCCGGGTGCCTTTGATCCGGAGATGGAGTTTCAGCTGAGAGAAAGGGATATTGCAACGCTTCATGAGATGCAAAACAGTGCAGTAAATGTAGAGGCGCATCTGCTGATCCGACGGGCAAGGTTGAAAGAAGAAGAGATGAAAAACATAGATCCGGTCGAATCAAAATCTCTAGAGGTGAAACTTGACATTTTGGTAAGTGCAGTGGAAAAGATGATAGACAAGATCAACGCAAGGAATGATTATGATGTTCTAGCTCATGGCTCGCTGATTGAAGAAGAACAAGTTGCTGCTCCAAAACATTTTGTTTCTTATCGTAGTTGTCATAGATCTGATAATGATTGTTTTGTAGATCACCTTGGCGAAGAAAGAACTGGTGATATGACCTGCATGCTTGATGATATGTTTTATACCGATGATTTGCCTCAGTTTGATCAGTATGATGATGATTATGTTCTCCAAACATAAGCTACTATTGCAGACAAACAAGCAGCTAGTTTGTGGGAGGAAGAAGTTCATTTTCAGCAGCTTGAATACAATGTTCAGCCATCACATATCAGCTATGAAAGCGACGAGGAAAGTGCAACAAATTTTGAAGTAAGTGAAGGATCTTTACCCTTTTGTTTTGATTCATGTCAGTTCATTAGAGACAACTTCCATGCAATCAGAAATCAGTTGTCAACAAGTCTTGATTTGGACCATCTTGAGAGCAATGAAAACCTTGTTCAAGACTTGTCATATCCAGAATTGCAGCCCTCGAATGCCATTGATTGTCAAGTTGTAGATGATGGCATGGAAGCTGACACATATGATCAAATGATACAAGAAGGTTCTCTTCCTTTCTGTTTTGAATCATTTCAGCTTTTGAAGGGAAATTTGCATAATACATCTTCAGTAAAGAATGAGCAGCATGTAGGCAATCATGTAATCACATTGGAACCAATAGAAGATGGGTTGCAGCAGTCTTTTCAAGTTTTTCATGATCCAATAGCTGATGTTTTGTATGAGGTTTGTAGTCAAAGTCTCTCTCCATTGACTACATGTGAGCTTGAAACATGTGCTGATATGAATTTAATCCGGCAGCCGGTTACTTTGTCATTTTCAGCAGAGGTCTCGTCACAAGGTTCAGATCAAAGTTTACATTCATGGTATGAGGAAACGAGAAGTAATCCATTATATGAGCTAAGTTCCAGTGCGCTTGAATTTCAAGATCCTTATGCATTGTTTTTGGAGGCGGATAGAAGATCCATATCATTCAACAGATCTATTTCCAAGTTGTCATGGGAGTTGCCTTTCAGTAGTTCTCTCTTGTTGTTCATAAGTGAGCACTTGTGGAAAATTCGAACAGCAGATGGAATACTTACTTGGTTGCATTGGTTGTTTCATTTCACTTGATCAAGTGATGAATGAAATTGTTAGAATAGGTTTTGATGAATAAGCTCCACTTTGAGCATCATTTCTAGTTTGTCGATTTTGTTTAAGTATTGAGTCAGCTTTTAGTTAAGTGAGAGTCAATTTGTGTCGTCCGAGTCATCAGTTTTTAGTCATGCATTTTAGTTTGAGTTTTTGACTCCATTTCCCAATGGATGAAGGCACTGTCTGCTCTTACAGAGATCTGCGGTTCTTGGCCTCTCCAAGGAGCTACCATCCCCATTGGAGCCAATGTTAGAGTCGGTCTAGTAGCCCTCCACCAGAGATCAAAGCTCTTTGCATTTCATAATTAGGTGTCCCATCAGAGTGATCATGTTGCATTCCATTAGGCATGCCATAAATCTGCTGGAGGATTTTCTGTCTTTTATTCCCCTCTTGTTTGGCACTGCTGGTTCAGGTTTGTTTGAGTGAATAAAATCTTCAAAGGGTCATTTATCTTGTTTTAAATTTTGAGGTTTTAGGTCTAGGGTTGAGTCAATTTTCATCTTGAGAGGTCATAAAGGACTAGCAGGCCAGAGGGATGTCCTTCATAAAGCATCATTTCAATAATTCTCATCATTGTATAGTTAAATTTTCACCTTGTTTTCAAAACTCTGTTTTTGAAAAACAAAGGTCATTATCTCATTTTTTGTAAAACTTTGTCAAAATTTAAAATTCTCCAAATGTTAAAGAGAAACCTTGGTCTCCTTTGCCAAAGCATCTCCGAAGCTATCTCTGCAAAAATTTTCAGAAGAAATCATCATTTCAACCAATTTTTTCAAAAAAAAAAACAAAGGAAACCAGAAGTCAAAGCCAATTAATTCAAAAAGTGTCAACATTCAAACATTACAAAGTGGGTTTTGGGCAAATAAAAATCAAGAGGGAGCCTATAAAAGCACATCACTCTTCATTAGCAACTCATTTGCCTCGCACAAGCCAAGAGAATCCTTTCAAAGGCGATTTCAAGAGTCATTGAGCAAATTGGGCAGTTTTGAGGAGCGTGCTACGCATCAGCTGAGGCGTGCTACACACCCAGGGCGCGCTATGCATCAGCGTGACTTTTCCAGTATATTTTTACTCAGGCGCTACGCACCTTAGGGTCGCTATGCGTTGGGCAAGGTGTGCTATGCGTTGGGTTTTTCGCCCAATAAACCGCCAGAAAGCTACCAAATCCTCTTTTCTCTCAAGAAATCTTTAGGTAGGCCTCTCCTCCATGGCTAGTTTTGGTTTGGAAAGATGAATGAGAAATTAATATGTTAAAAATGCCATGAAAATGTGAAGTTGAAACCCTACATTACTGTGTGAAATTTAAAGATTTAGTTGTGATAGGGTTTCAAAGTATTTTATTGTCCAAGGTTGCCCATTATTGATCCCAATCCACTAAAATCCCTAAACCCTACTAAAATCCTTAAACCTTATTAAAATTCCCAAACCCTACTTCACCTTAAAATCCCACTTATTGTCCCTAATTCCCTCATGTTCCCCTTTACCTAACAATTCCCATGTCTTTTTTTCCCCTTGGTGACAGCATTTGAAAAAGTCAAACAATAGATCATTGGGTGCAAAGTCAACATTACATTTCAGTCACTTTGCCTCCAAAACCATGTCAGAAACCGAATCATATTATGAACAGAGTGATGACCGTGATTCAACACCGGAGATAGAGGTGCCAAGGAGGCATCACAAGGGTGGTAAAGGTGGTCGGCATGTCAGGGAGGAGCCCACCTCTTTGGCTCATTTGCAAGCTTGTCCACTTGCAGTGACCTGTTTTTGGTACCTATCATGTTTTGAGTATTGTGAGAGGATCTCACAAATTCAACATCACAGAGAAGTAGTCCACTTGTTTGTCCTACATTTTCACAATGGTCATGTGAACCTTACAGGAGTGGACTTCACACTATCACCCGAGATTGATGCTCAAGCAACCGGGATACCAAATGTTGGAGAGGAGTGGAACAAGCGCCATCAGTTAGACAGATTTCATTTTGAGCCATATATCAAACCTGGATGTATGAGACACCTAACTGTTGTTTTTTCCTTCAGATTCCTAAGGGATGAGTATGCACCCTTGATGAGGCTCATTATTCACTATTTCACTTGTGAGGGTAGATTTTCACGTCTATATTTGTACCATATCCGTTTGTTGATGCATTTCAAATGGGTACGAATGATGAACATTCCAGTTTTCATGTGCCAAAATATAGAGAGGATGGTGCCCTTGGTATAAAGGAAGAGCCTAGCATAGCAACACAAGAGCATTTATCATTATGCACTGATCAAGATCATAGTGATGCATCAGTTGGCACAGTAGGGTATTCCATGGGAGGATTTCATTTCTCGTGACTTCTTCACAGTGCCACACCCACCTCCTGAGATTGTCCATGATGAGGGAGGGCCTTCACAGTAGTTTGACATTCATGAGACCGAGCATGTTGATGCTCCAGCATATGTCACATATCAGAAAGGCCCTAGAGCCTTATTTGCAGCTGCACGATGAGTACTATCTCCACTTGGGCTGGAAGGGGTCTCGTTGACTTCATCGGCACAGCGAGTATTATCTCCACATCATGTGGAAGGGGTCTCGCCATCTTCTTCAGCACAGGTACAGGTCCAGGACAGGGGCAAGAGGCCCATGATTGATGAGGGTCCTTCAAGAGGTCAGGACACGGATATCATTGATGTTGATGCTAGCTCTCCTACCTCAGAGCTCAAGGAGATCATCCGAGAGCAAAGGGCCAAGAATGAGTGGCTGCACAAGAAATAGCAGATGGAAAAATGGGTGATCAACAAATTAGAGAAGTGAAACAAACAGTGGGAAGATGAGCATGAACTTTATGAGCAGCGGAAGATTCGTGAAGACTCGGAATTGGCCCGTAGGAGACCCGGCGATTTGACACCTATCGATCGGGAATCAATGCTCATCCGGGTGAACACTCACTTGGAAAAGTTGTTGACAAAAGCCAATAGAGACAAAGATTTGCTTCGACACATGAAAAATCATTATTGGGCCCGCATGCATGTGTGCAAAGCAAAAATGAAGATACTTAAAGGACGATTGGCCAAGGCACCAAAACGGAGGAAAAGGTCCGATCCACTCCAAATTTTGGCTGAAGCCACCTTGAAGGAGCATGGCACTCAATGATACACCCTCAGCTCAAAATTCAAACAATTTGGAGCAATTTTGCTCAATTTTGATTTTTTTTTTTTGTCAAAAACAGGTTTTTACCCTCAATGCGTAGCGCGTTGCGCACTACACTGAAGATGGGGAGGTCCATTTTACAAAAGGTCAGCATTTTTGGATTTTCCATGACAAAATACACCTTCTTAGCCACTACCAAGACATTTCATCAGGTTTTGAGCCCCCAAAAGGTCAAAAAACATGCAAGACATGACCTTCTGCCACTTTTTGGACACACAGGAAGCAGTCTTGGGAGATTGCATTTTTGGAGGGGCAAAGGAGCACCAAATTGAGAAATTCCACTTGGGTTGGAAAGTAGACATCCAGCCCGTTCCAACAAGACCACGTGTGCCTCATTTGGATGCCAGGAAGTGCCCAAAAATGGGCCCAAAGGCGTGCTACGCGTAGAGAAATGGCGGGCTACGCATCAGGGAAAATTGCCAGTTTTTCACCTACATCTCAGGAAAACGCATCATTTGACTAGTTTTGACTTTTGGAGGGATTTTTCATCCTCCTTGATGTAATTAATGTAATTTTATGTTGACATGACACTTATTTATCTCTTATAGAAGATTCATTCATGAAAAGGAAAAACATTTAATGAATGAATTGGTTTCCTAGCTTATAGAGGCAAGTTGTTTTGACTGCCTAGACTCTAGTGCTTTGTTTAGAATTGGTTGAAATAGCTCCTAAAATGATGAGATCGACCACTAAAGGCAAGGAAATGTGTTAGCTTGCCTATGTTATGTATCTTCTTAGTCATTTTGAGGGTTGGACTCTTGGGATAACGTTGAGACTATATTGTACATATCTTATCAACATTTTTGGCAAAGGAAAGACCAGGGTTTTGCAGCACTATTTGGGATCCATGTGGCTTTATGTGTTGATGGTGTGTTTCTCTAAGCACTTGTAAGTTGTGTATGTGCATCATTATCTCTATTAAATCTTCTCTTATTAAGCAAATGAAGTGTTAAGGTAGAATCCATGAAATTGCTATGCTCTGCCTTTAAATTTGTTTAATATTCTATGTTTTCTTCAGTTTAAGGAGAATCCTTGAGACCCCTTTCTCTCCTTAGCCCCTCACCAGTTTGATCTACCCATCTCACTTTCTTTAAGGCATAAAAACAATTGCCTATCTTGCCCCAAGTGGACCTCTGCAAAAACTGTGCCTCATCCCCGCACCCAAAATTGCCTTTCCCTTGATTTCAACAAAATCATAAAATATCAATCCTAAACTCTTTGTACTTAATACCTAGCCTAAAATCAGTCATCAATTCGGTCATCTCGAGCCTTTTCGATTACCTTTTTCCGAGTTTGACCTGGAGAGAGCCCTCTCCTGTCCTCGTAGGGCTAGCTACGAGGCTGAGCGTGGTTTGATGTGGCCTTGAGTCTTGCCTTATTTCAGCCTAAGGTAGATTTGAGCGTTAACATTACCATCAGGAAAGACTCACTGGAATATCTCCATACCCTTTAATCTTGTATGCTCTATCATCACCAAGGTAGATGTTAGCACCACTGCTTATTTATTTAAAACTTTAAAACTTGTGCTTATTACATGTCATATGAGTGGATTCTCCAGAATCCACAAACCAAGATTCCACCTCATCAGTCTCAAAAGAGAGTAGAATCAGATACAAACAATTTGAGTTCATGATTTTGATTTTCGTCAGCAAAGTGACCTGCATGCTTCATATGCATATGTCTGGCTTCATCAGTTTTCTCTTTGTAACAAGTTCTAGCAATGTGACTAGTTTTACCATAGTAAAAACACTTAATTCCTGAATCATTTCTAGTTGATGACATACTTTGGAATGGAGTTTTTTTGGGTGTACAGACGCCTTTTTTCCCAGCTCCTAGTTTCCCTCTAAAAAGATTTTTCTTCGCCATCAATGCGAGATCTGCATTCTAAGGCTTCAGATTCATATGCCTCTCTTCTTCTTGCATCAATATCTTTGTCAACTCTTCAAAGGTTGGAGCTTTCTCTATCACTGTTATCCCTGTAATAAACATCTAACAATCATCAATCATACAATTTAAGATAATAGAGACGAGATTAGTGTCAGACACTTTCTCTTCTATGTCACCCAACTTGTCTCTTGGCTCTTTGATCCAAGAGATGAATGCAACAATGGATTCATTATCCTCCATTCTAATAGAGATAATCTCACTCTTTAAGAGAAATAGGTGATTTGTATTCTTTATCTCATACAGATCATTGAGGGTCAGCCAAATATCATTAGCATAGTTGCACTCTCTGATGTGAGTGATGTTGTTGTATTTCACTAACATATTCAACAACACCTTCACTTTGTTTTTCCTCTTCTCCCAATCTTGAATTGTTACAGTTGTTCCTCCTCCAACTATAGTCGGCTTCACTGTTTCCCCATTTACAATTTCCAACACACTCGAACTCTTGAGCATTGTCTGCAATTTGAAATTCCAATTTGTGTAATTCGACCCATCGAGATTATTTCTCTCATTCAGATACGCTTTTGCCATGTGATTATTCATTGTGCAGGATTGATCTATGGATCCATCATAAAATTCTGAATCTCCAACAATCAATAGAGATGCTTTTAACAAGGAACACTAATACTACACCAACAATCTTGACCATCAAAGCTGTAATGGTGATCTTGGCCACCAAGGCTCTAATGGCAATCTCGACCACCAAGGAAGCTATCTATGTTAGCATTCTTGATTTCATTAAAAAGAAACACAAAAAAAAAAACAAATACCAAAAAAACAATCTCTGGAATGATCTCGACCTCAAAGCATCAAAGAATGTACCCAAAAACATAGCAGAACCAAAGGAGTAATCTCAGCCTCAACGGAACCACATGTGCTCTCAGCCTTTCCTCCAATATATTTAGTGGATAGAAGGTTGAATAGAAGCATCTTTAGCCGTAGGATAGAGCTACACTCACTGCACCACTGTAAAATCTCATGCCCATACTAGCGCTACGCTCACCGCACTACCGTAACACAAGACATGTTCTACCATCGGTTGAACAATCATGGGATTGAGTCAAAACACATTAGAATCCACCAATTGATATTGATCGCATCCAACATCAACACAGCATGGCTTGACCAGTTATGGGCTTCACTCAAAACACATGAGAATCCGCTAATTGATCTCGAGCACATCCGAAATCAACACAACAATATCAGCCTCCTACCAAGGGATCTTAGCCTTGAAGCAATGTTTGCCATAAAAGATGACAGCAATACTAGAACACTACATTCTTCTGGCCTTGTGCCACAAAAAACCTCAAGAAAATACACCAACCACTGGTGATTTGCCAAGTCACCATGATCCACCACGCAATCCAACTCACCACTACACCAACGTGGGATTAGGATATCGGGTATGCGGTTATGGCCTATGTTTTTAGAAATATGTGCAAGGAATTAGGCAAGGCATTAATGAGCATGTAAACGAGGGTCGAAAACCACATTCAACTGGCTTTTTAGAGGGAAAAAACATGAAATTTGCATCAATTCCTCTCTCCAACCACCAAGGCTCTCATTTCTTCAGCCACCAAGGCTCTTAACTATGCTCCCAATTCAGCCACCTAGGCTCCAAACTATCACTAAGGATCGCCAGCCACCAAGGCTCTCAAGTCTACCACCAAGGCACTCAATTCAACCACCAAGGCTCACTAGTTGTGATACAATGTTAAAAATGGAAGACAAAATTGAAATACTGAAACTAGTAGCTCACAAGTGAGAAAACTGCACCTAGAGACTACTTGGGTAGTACCACACACATTCATTAATCATGGAATCAAAATATATAATATTACAATAATTTAGGGAGATCAAACTATCTCCTAAAAAGTAGAAACTAATCCTAATCTAGGACATACACAATTGTGAAACAAACTTTCTCAAATATTACATAATTCTTCATTATTTTCAACTCGGAATCACTAAAAATACTCTCTTGAATCATGTCCAGCAAATATAATAATTTTTTGTTGAATGCTCACTTGTTTGATATATTTACCAATAGAGGCTAGTCACAAATCACATCAACAAAGGCTAGATAAGCTAGTCATAAATCACATCAATAGAGGCTAGTCATAAATTTAATTTCTATAAGATAGTGAGCAAGTTGCAAATTGCATTAGTAGAGGTTAGTTGTAAATTGCATTAACAGAGGCTAGTCACAAATCACATTTATAGAAGGAAGAGATTAAGTCTCAAATAACAAATATATTGGGTAGTCGTAGGTCCCAAGTTGGAAGTGTGCACTATCTTTCTCACATGTGCTCGGGACAAACAATTTGCAGGTCACTCTTTGAGACAACAGTGCCAAATAAATATGACTTACAATTGTGATTTTAAACTAAGGGTGTTTGGTGCTAAGGAAAGGTCAAAATTTGCAATTTCAGTGGCTAATGAGGTTGCCACTACAAATTGTGATTGCGACCTATGATGAGGTCAACAAAGTATGAGTTTTGAAACTTAATGCCAGGCTTACTAGTAAGTAATGGAAACATTAGCTTGGTCGAAGGAGTGAAAGCCTAAGAAATAATAGTATAAATAGCTTTGGAATATCCCAAGTGGAGGGGAGGCCAAACTCATTGTCCCTTGTGAAATTGAGTATGAATGAAGTTATTTTGACCTATACAATAGTATATCGATAGTGAATGATAGATTGATAATGATGCATCTTATAAACCTTGAAATAATGACATCCAATTCTCATTAAGAGTTGCTCCTAATGGTGATGAACATTCTGACCTAGTTGCAGACTTTCCCAAACCTCAAGACATAGAAAATCACACATAAGTACCAAAACAATATACTTTCCATGTAAATAAATAAATATGGAGGAATAATTATACAATATCCTTATCAAAATTAATGAATGTAGATGCTATACTAAACACTCATGTCAAGAATGATGTAGGACAAACAAGCTTAGATAGTGTGCCTTGTGAACATACAATAATTGCAATGTTGATGATGACTGAGTTATTAAATGGTTCTAACGATTTTAAGCCACAAAGATACTTGTTAAGACCATGAAAAGCATAGGGGACCCAAAAATTATATGTGCATGCCAAAATTTTGGGTGTTGTTATAGCAGTTTCAACAATTAGAGAACCACTAGTAGAATCTAGCATCTCTACCTACATCCCTATAATAGATTTAGTCTTTTAAGATTTATATGGCGATGAACTTGTTGTTTTAGTGTCGAAAATTGCTCCACAATAGACATTTTTACTGTCAATGTTTCGAGTCTAAACCAAGACCCATCATTAGGACAAAATCCATCACAATGGGTCTTGGTTTAGACTCAAAACATCGACAATAAAAATGTCTAATGTGGAGAAATTTCCAACACCAAATTATCAATATTGAGTCTTGTTAATAGTGCAATGAAGTATTGAACTAGATATTTTGGGTACCTTTTTCATTCATTTGTCTCCTTGGCTTGGTCTTATTAGTCTTTAATCACCAAATCAAGAGTTCACACATGTTAGTTTTTAACGATGATTCAAAGAACATGACATAAGGTTTATTGTATTTAGAAATTTAAAGTGAGTTTTCGGTGTTGCTCCACTACCAGCAGACATGTCCATTACCCCTACAGAGTCACTCAAGAATCACAAGCATTTCTTCACTACTAGCAGGCTTATTCAATACCCGAGTGAATTTGTTTTCATCACCTCTCTACACAAGAAGCCTTTCTCAAACCTTTACCCTCCGTTTAATTAATTTTTCTTCTACATTCACATTGGAATCATTTACTGGCCATTTATCATGTTAGGATGGATGAGGAGTCATTACTTATTTGATGGGAAAGAGAGGTTATTTCTTTTTTTTTCATAAACTAAGAAATTTTCCTGAATTAGTTTTTCCCTCATGCCACATTCCTACATAGTATAAAATTTACATGTGGACACTAAAAAGATACCATTGAAGTATTTAGGACCATGACAAACATAGGGTTTAGGTTATAGATATAGATCACATGAGCTGATTAGGGTTAGCATGAGAACCTATTTCTATTTTCATCATGAAGAGGTTAGACAGAACATATGGTATTAATAATTATATCTATGAGAGGTTGCCTCTTGGAGCAGCTATCACAGCCACATGCAACTATTTGATTAGGGCTTCAACATTAGGGAAAAGTGACCAAATAGGTTTTTATACGGTTCCAACATATTCAAAGGGGTATAAGGAAATATCATCACAACATACAAGGTTTGCAGGGAGCATGCATATAACAAGGCTTGTGAAAGCTCTTGCAGTGTTTTGCAACATAAAGAACAAATGCAAGTTTAGGTCAACAACTAGCAAATGCAATGTGAGGAGAAAATTATGCTAAGTACAAAATGAATTCATGATGCAATGCAATCAGAAAATATACATGAAATACATGAAAAATAATGCAGTGCAATGTAATGCAAGAAAAAATATCTAACTGAGCCTAAAAGGGCCATGTAATGCTTATGTAGACAATTTGAAAATGTGATGCAATGAAGAGTAATGCAGGAAGATGAATGTTAGATAAGTGCATAACATAATGAAATGAAAAAAAATACTTGCAGTAAAGAAAATATAAGAAATGCATGTCTAGGCCCTAGCTAGTCTAAACCTAAGACCCTAACAAGAAAACTCTAATAGGTAAACTCTAACAGGTAAACCCTGACTAGTCTAAACCTAAAACCCTAATTTAACCAGAGAGGATATCGAGTCATGTGAATTCAAACTCCTAATGCAACCACTGTAATTGTTCCCAATGTACGAAACTAAAGAGGTCAATGATTAAGACCAGTATAAATTATTCTATGACAACCAAGATACTTACCTCTAGATCATGCACAAGAGAAAGAAGATTATGCCCACTAGAAAGAAAACATGTTAGAAAACATTGTTCTAACCAGGCCACAACTCTATCCTCATAAATAGAATGATAAACTTGAAAATCCTGAATTGTTTTCTACTTTATGCATTCATTTTTCCTTAACTGTAAATTACGAATAAGAGAGATGAGGCATCACCTATTATAGAGGAATTCTGCAGGTATGACTCTTCCATCCAGTGAAAAATTCTATCATGATTTTCAAAATGGACAACCTGAAAACCTTGAAAATATCTCAAAAATGAGTATTCATCTAGCATAACTATGATAGGAGATGAATATAGTGTGGAAACCCTAATCTGATGTTGTTCATGGACCTTGTCCAAGATGTGAGGGTATGACATAATCATTAGTGAGAGATAAAGAAAATGACATATTGTCATAAGACCTAGAGAGACATGCATACCCCTTTATCATGTGATCCTGATAATGACTTAAATATCTTGTCTGGCTTATTTCAATAGCTTTTGTTTTGGAGTTGTTTAATAGTTTGAGTGGCCCATGCGTTGTTTGGATACTCTGTGACTAGACAATATTGTTACTTGTAGACACTAGGAGCTGAAGTTTTATATTTAAGGGGATTTCTTCAAGAATTTAAATGAGCCATGCACTTGAAGGGGCATCCTAGTAAATTAGTGTTGTAGTGGTTGAGTATTGTAACACCCCACCCCACATTTACCCATGTTTACAAACTTACTAGGGTAAATATGAGCTGAGAGTTACTACGCACAACCCAACATCCAAGATCCAGTTATGGAAGTGGGGTTCACTTTTCCAACTCACTAAAACACACAGAGACACATGATCACACAGATGTGAGAAAAAATCCATTGGTGACCTTTTCTCATAATTGGAACCACATTTTGACCTAGCTCACAGACTAGTCACATGCATGAAGGCTAGTTAGTGCAGCCATAGGGCTCCAACTGCATGCACAACCCAACCTCCATGTGGATGTGGAAAAAAAAATCATGTTAAAACAATTTGACCGCATACTTTTCTCCATATTTTTATGGCTAGCCTAGAGGCCAACTGCCTAGAATTTTCCTAGCAATCTTCCCGAGTCCTCATACTCTGCTTCCAAACTCTGTTCTTGTTCAAAATTGTCCAACACATGTGAATCATAATATTTAAAACACTTTTTCACCAAGGTTCCTATAGCATTGAATACTTAGTTTGCTTATTGTTTCATTAGTTTCATCAGAGGATCATCAATAAGGCTTACTTCCCTCTCATACTAGCTACATTAACATAGTTTAGCCAATACATACATATAAACTATTCAATAACTTGTCAAACACTCAGAAAGATCAATAAGAAGAGAACAACATATCATAAGAGATATTTCATGCATGTAATAAACATTTAAATAGAATGAATCCATGCCAAACCAATCATATAATCACACAATAAACCAAAACTTTTGTTTAATGATCTCGTTAAACAATAAAACATAATAACATATGTATAGTTCCAACCAAGTCAGGGACTTTCATGTACCATCTGAACATAGATTTGGTTGAACCAAATCATTATTTTACCCAATCACCCCCGTGCCATATTCCAAGCATGAATGTGGGTTCACATGGTATAAACCAAAACCTAACCAAATAGGGAATACACAGGAAAACCATCTCCACCCTTAAGTCATGGTGATTTCATATAAACCAATGCAAAAATCACTAAATTTGTACAAGCTTGGACGCCTCCGAATTTCGTCACCACACCTAGAGGATTTTTCTTGTCTCCACCCATCTATCAAGAGCATCATGGAGAAAACCATCTCCACCCTCAATCCTTCTTATTTTCCTGAGACCACCTCAACAGGATCCGAAATCTACCAGCAATCCAAATATCAACCTAACAGGGAACCCACTGCATTATGGCTATCCAGGAAATGGAAAATGGTAAGGTTGTACATGATTATCAATCCAGGAAAATCCCATGCCAAGGAACACAAAATGGACCAATAAACGAATGCATAAACTGTACATCATAATCCCAGCAAGATAATAAACATGCACATTGTTACCCACAAATCCGCAATTATTTTTTTCCCTTTCTTACCATTGTCCAATTCTTCTTCTTGCCTGCCCATGAATTCATCTTTCGCTGGTTACTTTCCTTGCTTGTCTCTTGCTTGCATCCAAATTCTCTTCTCATGTCTTCTTATCGTAGTGTTATTTATTTACTTTTCCTAAAAAATGAATGAATGAATGTCCTCTATCCCATTCATTTTATTTTCCTTTCATTTTTCTTTATTTTCCCTTGCATGGAATTTATCCCATATTGCTTCATTTCTTTTGCATACTTGCCACATGTACCTTGCTATCTTGTGATAATTATTTTTCCATTTATTTGCTTTTGCCTATTGTGAGTTCCAATGCCAATTTCCATAGCCAATAATAAATAATTAACCACAAAGAGATCCTAGTGTAATAGTTTTCCCGTCATTCATCTTCGAATACATGCCCTATGACCTTGGTTTTATTTTTATTTTTATAATGTCCTTTTATTTAGATGGAAATGTAACCTATGTTTGTTACAAACCCCTACCCCTTCTCCCCCATGGGGGAGCCGCATCCTCGATGTTCTTATAATTCTTAGAACAAAATAAAATTGTTGAAAACATGACAAACAAACTGGTTATTGGAGATTTATAACATAACTCGATGCAATACTTATAATGCTACACATACATACATACATACCTATATATATATATATATATATATATATATATATATATATATATATATATATATATATCCAAGCACATTTGATTCAACCAGCAAATAAATAAGGATATAATGCCCGCATCTAATTAGTCATCCTCCATGTAGCTTCATCGAGCCCAAAGTGCTTCCATTGCACTTTGACTTGCTTTATTTATTGGTTCCACAAATGAGCTAGATTTTGTATTCATTTGCTTAAATTAGATGTCATATTTGTGAAGTTAACATACATTTAATGTTCATGTTCTTTGAATAGAATGCTCTATTTTGATTAGCTTTAGAGTGATTGAATGATTTCTTTCATTGAACATTGGTTGAATTCAGTAGATAGATTATGATTATTTTGCAGTTAATGCATTAGTGTGGTTTCATTGTAGTTAAATTTTACTTGCATTGAAATTAAGTTTGATTGATTTATATTGATATTAAAATTGTTTATTTTAATTTTGTACTTAATTCAGAAATGGGAAGTTGATATTAAGTTAGGTTAGATGCTCTGATCCTTCATTTGTGCCTCTAAGTCTTACGACCCCATATTGATAATTTAATGTTGGAAACTATAACACATATAATTTCCCCAACACATGGGAATGAGGGTTTGATGCATATTTTATATTCAATTTTTTTTAGCAATAGTCAACAAACTTTAAGGATGTGCTATGACCTCCACAGAGCACTTTCTTTGGTAAAGCAAGATGATTTTTTTTTTCATTTTTTTGCAGGATTGTTTTTGGGCGGCCAGTTCACAGATCCGAATATGAAATGTTTGGTCAAAAATTTACATAAATAAATAAAATATATAGAGTCCTTATGAAAAGATACCTATATTTAAAAGAAATCATTTGAATCGGAGTCTGAATGAGGGATATATCGCTAATCTAAAATAAGCCATATTATAGAAATGTTTCTGACAACAATTCATGGATGGCGGCACTCCTACCATTTTTTGCAGTGTTTGTGTAAAATTTCAGAAAAATGATTATAGATCTAAGCTTCTCTCGAAAAGAAATATCCAATTTTAGAAAACAAATTGGTCGAATCAGAGTTCAGATGAGGGAGATATCGCTGATTTAAAATCAGCTATTTTTTTCAAAACTTTTGTGATGGTGGAATAGTTGCAACACTAATCTGAGTTTCCAGCCTATCTAGATAGGGATTTCAAACACAAAGGATGATGCAGAATGGTAATTATGTTTCCAAAAATAGGTTATAATAAATATTATGAGTTATATTAATCGAATTTTGTCCATATTAAATCTAGAGCAGCATTTGAAGTGGGTTCCCTTTGAAAACGTGCCCTCTCATCTCACATTTGTAGGCACCTGCTTCACATTCATCAGTTTCAGGATAGTACCATCCAACTTAGGTTCTTTGGAGATGTTCCCTACCACCCAAAGCCTTGTAGGTGCCTGCTACTTTATCAATGGTCATCATTATGGTTATCGGTCAACCACATGAAATCCTTGTCATCAAAGTCTATTTGCTAGACCGCAAATTGTTAGTATCATAGTTTGTCAGAATCATTACATGGTATTTCTATCCTTGGATCTTTGTTTCTCATGGTTATGGGTCATCCATAAACCCAAAATTCATTGAAGTCCATTTTCTAGGTTGCACACTATCAGTATCACACTCGGTCACAAGCATTACAGGGTATCTTTATCGTTGGATCTTTGTTCATCATGGTTACGGGTTAACCACACTAAACCCTTCTATTTAGTGGTTCTTCATATTTAACAAAGGCTTCACAAAAGGGAACTTAACGCAATGAGGACGATTGCTTCTTAAGGAGGGAGGAATGATTCGAATGGAAAATGGAAACTACCCATGGTAATCATCCACCCATGTTATTCATCCACCGATGGAATTTACACATGGTAATGTAAGTGGCATCCACCCATGGTATTCATTCACTCATGGTATTGTGACATCCACCATGGTATTCATTCACTCATGATATTTACCCACCCATGGAATTTACCTGTGCTATTGCAACAAAAAAATGCTATAAGTAATAAGTTGGATTTTGTAAAATGACAGATTGTCCACCACAATGTATTCTTTATATTTTTTTATCATTTTTAATAAAAAAAAAGCTTTGTGGTTTTGTTTATTGGGTGTTCTCTTCTTTTTCTTCTGGAATTTCAATTTTTTAGATCTTAGTGGCCTACCCCCCAAGATCCATTTCAATGTTTTAGATCTTTGGGAACCCCCTTCGAGATCTGGATTAATGACCTAAGGGTATACAAAGTGAGTAGCCTTGTGAGACAGTGGGGCTCCTTGACAAGGACTATCAAGACATAAATTGGGTACAAGGGCCTCGTTGACAAGTGGAGAGGAGTTGGACAATTCACTAGCAAGTTCAACATTAGAAACCTAAGACTTGACTCATTCCATGTGTTCACTTAAGAAAAAACTTCTAAATTCTGAACATTAGTTTGATTCCAAAGGATTGATGTTAGTCTTGGTCTAGCCTTTCCATGGTTTGTTTTAGAGTTTAAAATCTAGAAGAGAGTCTTGTCAGTATTGTCAAATAGGGTCAACACTCTGTTTTTTTCCTATCACTGATCCCACATCACACATAAATTCCCATGTGTCAAACTTGTGTCAAGGTTTTCGTAGTGCAAAACCCAAAATTTGCACTGGTTGTGCTACGAAATCAGGGATTCCTACAGATCCATGTCAAATATCACCTAGCTGTCCAATCTATCAAAATCCATTAATCTTACATCATCAACTGTCAATTCATACACCATGCCTATCACATGCAATTGCTTATTCCCATCATTAGGTTCGTTAGGTGTCTTGGTATGCTCAAGTTTCAAATTTCAAGAAAGCGTCTAACTATTTTTAGTTATGATTATGTTTTGGTTCATGCATGAGAAGTAAATTGACAGGCATTTAATCTGAATTCTTTCCATTTCAAGTGAGGCAGTGATCGAGATTAAGACAGTGCAAGCTCTTTCAATTTTTATTCTGCAGGAATCCCATGGAGATGTCTACAGAAAAGAAAGATCATAGGTCGGGCAGGTGTCCGAGGAATGAACCTGAAGGCTTAGATGTTCTCCTGAAGAACAATGAACTTGACCAAGCTTTCAAATAGGTTGGCTGTTGCAAATTTTGTGAAAAACTTCAAGGAGGCCACATGCAAGTCACCAAACAATTTTCTTTCAATTTCAAAGGATTCAATTCAAAAGTTGGAGTGCTTGAATTACTAATCTCTCTAGAGGTTATATTTCCAGTCACTGAAATTCCAAGGGGATAAGAGAGGTGGTTTAAAAACTTCAAGTTTGATATGACTCCTTGCAAGGAATTCTTAAAGCCAGAGTTCATTGATTCAGATTTAAACAAGTCAGTGCCAAGGAGCTTTGTCAAGGATTCATATGCCAATTTGCTTACTTGCATACAAAGATACTTTACTTGTGAGGGCAGGCATCATAAGGCGTATTCCTATCACTTCAAACTTCTGCTTCATTTCATTGGAAAGATATCTTTAGATTTTCCTTCCTTTTTTGACTCCATAAGCCCAATGAATATTTTCTAATTGTGTTTCAACGATTTACACTTCTTCATTTGTTTCATAGAGTTAGCCATCTCATTCATTATAAAAATCTTTAATCTAGTGAGAGAGCCCTCTTAGGTTGAGGAGGCTAAGCCTCCGCCAAAAGTTGGTTTGAAATAGTTGCTCAGAGTCTTCCTAATTAGTAGCCTATCAGGGGTTGATTTTGTGATAACACCAAGGGTGGAACTTCCAAGGAGGGATGATGATATTTCCCCTAGGTCAATTCAAGATTTAGTTTACCAATATCTGCATTTTCTAATTCAGAAAGACTAGATGCATCAAGAGCCATAATCTCCCTAAGGGGATGAATAAGTGAATCCATGACCTCCAAGATGACTTGTTGAGAAGGATACGTGTCATCAATGGTGTCACATGGAAGAGGTAGAGCGATGACCCTTTTGGAAAAAGTAGCCTTACCAAATGTTATAATGGAATGGCATATCTGACAAGTGTTAGGAGGTACTGATGGGACTACTGAAGAGGCAATATCATTCACTAAAGGTGGTGGAGGATGCTCACTAGCTTTATCAAATAACATAAGATCAGGAAACACCACCCAAGGATTAGTAGGTATATGGGGACTTGTTGTGGCCACAACCACCACACTATCAAAACTTTCCTTGGAAGCAATTTTGAATGGATCCCCTAAAATTTGGTCTTCTACCTCTCCGAATGATTTGTTTATTCCCAAAGACTTTAACTTGTTGTCGAGTCAAACTGATCTGAAAATCACTCTTGAGTGACCTTAGTTAATTAATTATTAATGAAGGTATTACAGACTCATGTGTTGGTGTGTGCCTATGTTATTTTAGGTAACGGATTGATCATATTGCACAATACACAGACACTAGAAAATGGAAAACAACAAGAGAAACATAGTAAGAAAATACAAGAACACAACAGTTGATAAGGTGTTCACCCTATCCTCCAGGGCTACGTCTCCAGTCTTTCAGTGGTGGCCTTTTTTTATTGTGCCTTTAAAATAGAGATTTACGTTGAGGAGATCAACTTGAGTCTCTGAAATAGAAATGATGCTTGGCAGTGTGGTTCTTGGATTCCCCAAGCCACTAGAGTGCACAGATTCTTTTCCTCTCCAAGTCGTGACCTCTCAGGTCTTTAATGGGAGGAGCCCAATGTGGTACTCAGTTCTCGATAGATCCTCTCAGGGATGGCTTGAACCTCTCAAGATTTTTGTCTGCTTGATGTTGCCTTAGGTCATCTCGGCTCTTTTTCTTCTACTTCTTGCTTCACTGCCTCTTCTTCGCTCTCGCTTTCTCTATCTTTGTCTGGTTTTTCCCATGTGTTCTATTATGTTATGTTCATGGATTAAAGCTAATCAATCTCATGACTATTTTCTTCCTCTTCCTCCCTGTTGTATTGCTTGGTGTTGTTCGCTTGGAGTTCCCTATCTCAGTGTCATCATCAATGGCTCACAGGGAGTGGCCACTTGTCCTCTTATGAACTACGCCATCTCTTCATCGTCAGTTCAGTTTTTCAGTTACATTGTGGAATGAGTCATCAACTAACTCAGTGGTCAAATCAGACGCCAAACTTCTTTCTACCATAGCTAAATCCTCTATCAAATCTGGTTCCTCCATCGGGCATGATCTCTGCCGTCAGATCTAGAGCCCCCAGATCCTACAACGTTCGCTCATTTCACGCGGTTGACTTTCTCGACCATTAGCATGCAATGAATGGTGGTTTTCTCTCTCATCCGCCTACCATGTGTCAGGTGTTGAATGGAATCACTCATTTTTCTCCAAATCCTCTTACCACCCAAGGGTGCCCCCGATATACTGCCAGTTTTGCACCTGCCTTTCGCCTTAGCGCTTTCCCCACGGTTTTCCTAGCTTCCACGTGACTGAGTGCTTTGGGGCCTTTTCTTCTCGAGGGGTTTTGCCCAGCGATGCACGATTAAGTGCTAATCGTGCATTGTGAATGCCTTCTATTTCCCGATCCAGGCTTCCCAAGTGCCAATTCTACCTCCTGCGCGGTCTCCATGGGCTTTGGTCAGCGTGCTTTGATTAAGGTCCTCATCGTTCCTTGCTAGCTACAAACTGCCATTTTCCAGAGGTCTTCCTGATCGCTCTGTGCTCTTAAATTTGAAGTTTTTTTTCCAAATTTGATACAGTCATGGTATTGTGATAATATTCATGGATCCAATTTGGATCACGTCATTACCACTAAAAAATCTTTTGGACCACCAAAAGTTGGTTTTCAAGCATTAACTAATTGATGGTACAATTGTCTCACTTGTCTAATCTCGATCCACTTTGCATTATGTGGCTTTGAACACTTAAGCCCTACTCTGAGGTACTCAGCATCTCCCCTATGCGTCGTCCTCACCTTCCTGTCCAAAATTGTGTCTTCCTGTAATTCATTAAGATATTCAGGTAGCAGGTCATCAATAGAAGGTAATTGACTTTTCTCTTCGGGATCCTCAATTAGTGAGGGTTCAAACAATCTCAAGCAATCTGAATTTATGACAGAATAGATGTGCATGTAAGCTGGTAGATCCAGGTGAAAAGCATTTTCACCAATCTTCTCAAGTACCTTGAAAGGTCCATACCTGATAGGCTTTAACTTTTTACTTTCACCTTGCATCATGTCCTTGCTGATATACAACCAGACTTGGTCACCAACTTGGAAACTATGCTACATTTGATGCTTGTCATGCTTTGCCTTGTACTTGGCTTGGCTCTTTTCCAGCTGTTCCTGTACTTCCTGTTAGGATATTTCGACACATAGGAAATAGTTAAGTATAACTTGGTCTAGTGTAGAGTTAGGTAATGTGTGTTTATTTACTATGTACTTTTGTAACTTACAATCCGACGGTCACGATATGTAGTGATCTAATGGTTCATTCTCTCCTCGGTATTATCGACACTTGATCCGTGGATTAACACCCGATTGGTCCATGATCTCTATTTAAAGAGCATGGAGGGTCATTTGTAGGTTAGCTGTTCATGAGAGAAGCTTATGTAAAACTTCATTCTTTTATTAATAAATTGCCTGAAGTGGCCACGTTGGCTCATGCTATGGACTGTTTCCCTCTTTGGGGTTTTAACCACGTCAAAATACTGGTCTATTGATCTATGATCTATTTGTGAGTGGTGTCCTTTAGTGTTCTATCTGAGGAACTTACCCTGTAAATTCCTATATGGTATTAGAGCTATTTGAGGGCCGCATCCATTGGTGATCCAAATCTGAAGCCGGTAGAACTACATCTGACTGCCGTTTCCTAGATCTACTATTTTTGACTACTATCGGGCTGAGAAGACTTCTCTATCGTCTTAGGAGCATCTGTTCCAGTGAGGAACCCCTTTTGTTTCACGCGAAAAGGTTTCTGGTAGCCCTAGCTACGTCATTTTTAAGATCTGGAGGTACATAGTGTTTATTTGTAGTTTCTAGTTATTTTCTCTCTGTTTATTATTTCAGTTTATTTAGGTCCTTTTTTATTACCAGATCTATACCTTTCATTTATGTGTATGCTCTTCGCCCCGCAACTTTGTGCGATTTGGGCAAATCAGAAATAGAGAGGAAGGATTTTTCTCATGCATATTCTCTTTTTCGCTACGCCTTAGTGTAATCTCGGAAAATCAGAAACATTGAGGAAAATATCTACTTTCTCGGTAAAGCTAACTTCAAACCGTAAGGTTTGTTTTTTTTGTATGTCCATGTTGGGTGTTTTTTTTTTTGTTTTGTAGGAAAAAAGAGCTTTCTCAAGCAAGAATGCAGCGTAAAGCTTCAGTGACTACAAAAAAAAAAAACCTTTCCTCTTTTCTAAAAATTACTAAATTTTTAGTTTAGCTTACTTGGTCCAAAGCTAATTTATGAGAGTAGAGGTCTTGAGTTCAAGTCTTCTTTTTTTTGAGCTAATTATATTAATTTTGGAAAGGGGGTAGATTTTTTTAACATCATCATTCATTTCCGCACATTCTCGCACTTCGTCAGCATGTTCATGAACTTTTCTTCAAAAAGCCATAACTTCTTCATCCAAAAGTTGTTTTAAGAGTCGTTTTTTTTTAAGTAGCCTAACTTTTCGAGATATTTCCATTGGAATACTTAGTTTCAACATCTATAGCTTTAGTTTCTGTTAAAATGGAAAGTCCATGCCAAGTTATTCTTAACAGCACCAACTACTTCCAATGGTATTCCTACATTGTGGATTTACTTAGAAGTAAAGGTCTCTACAGAATACCCATAGGCCAAGAAACCAAATCGAAAGATGAAGATAAGGCAGCTAAATGGGAAACTAGGCAAGATCAACCACGTCGGTTGATAAGGATTTCTATTTCTCCAGATTTTAGATTCCATATTGCAGAACTTGATACTCCTGATGAAGCAATGAAATAGATTACTAAAGTTTTTGGAATAAAAAATGAACTTAGAGCCCATCAACTCGAAGATGAGTTGCTTACATTGGATCCCAATAATTTTTCTTGCATTGAAGATTTTTTTTCCAAGTTCAAGACCCTTAGACTTCTCTTGGAAGGTGTTAAGGTTAAGAAAGAAGATAGTAACCTTAGATATTCCATTCTTACTAAGTTGGGACCAGCCTATTCTATGTTTGTTTCCACCTTCCATTCTACAAGAGAAGCCTTCATTTCTCAAGGACAAGCCTACAAGTCCCCTTCCTTTGATTCTTTTTGTGATTCTTTAATAAGAGAACAAGAAAAACTCTTACACCATGGTCTTCTTAATCTTGGAAACTCTTCTAAGAAAGCGTTAGTTTCCCAGTAGCAACCAAATTCAAAGAATCCTAAGAAGTTGTATCCTAAAAGGAATGGTCCTAAACCAAACAAGGGTCCTAAGAAATTTCAGCCTCAAAATGAAAAATCATTTCAACAAAATGATAAGGCAAATAAAAACAAAGAGAAGAAGACTGATAGACATTGCAACTTTTGTAATCGAGATGGCCACTTAGAATCCAAATGCTTTAAGAAGATGAAGCCTTGGAAGCAGCAATGAAGAAGCATAACATCCATTTGGAGCACTCTTCAACTTCAACTTCATCTTCAGGAATGTCACTTTCTGCATGTGGTTGTCAAGCATCTCGATCTGGCTATGCACTAAATGTATCTTCTTCCTCTCATTCTCATGAGTGGCTCATTGTTGATTCTGGAGCTTCTATCACATGGCCAAAAACAAAGCCATGTTTTCTTCTTTAAATGATTGTAACACCAAAAATATATATGTTGGTGATGATAGATCTCTTAGTGTTGTAGGGACTGGAACTGTTCATATAGACAATGGTAAATTTAATGATGTATTATGTGTTCCAACCTTATCCTGCAACCTTCTATCTGTATATCAGATAACTCATTCAGGTGAAGGTAAAATCGTTGAATTTCACCTCATGATGTTGTAATTAAGGACCTAAGAGATCCTAGATAGATTTTAGCTACTGGCATTGGTGATGATTCTACAAGGTTGTATAAGTTTCACAACTTTGGGTCATCAAATCTTCCCTCGATATTTGTTACTCATAGCGATGAAGTGATTAAACTTTGGCATGAGCGATTTGGTCACTTAAACTATCATTCCCTTCAGAATCTATGTAAAGAAAATATGGTGACAGGTCTTCCAATGGTATCTTGCAGAGATGGTGTTTGTTCCGAATGTGTACTCAGAAAACATCATTGGGACAGTTTTGAAAAGTGTGCCTCTTGGCACGCCTCAACCGCTTTACAGCTTGCGCATAGTGATTTATGTGGTCCACTTCCAGTTGTTTCATTCTCTGGCTACAAGTATTTCTTAACTTTCATTTATGATTTCTCCAGACGCACTTGGGTATACTTCTTAAAACTCAAGAGTGAAGTATTTAACATGTTCTTGGCCTTTAAGGCCTTTGTTGAAAAACAATCTTGACATGAAATTCTTAAGCTAAGATCTGATAATGGCGGAGAATATGTTAAAAACAACTTCATCAACTTTTGCACTGAGAATGGAATTCAAATGCAACAAACTGTTCCATATACTCTACAACAAAATGGTGTAGCTAAAAGGAAGAATCGCACCTTAAAGGAAATGGCTAATTGTATGCTTCAATTTAAAGGACTTTGTCTTAATTATTGGGTAGAAGCAATTAACTGTGCAAATTACATAATAAATCACATTCCTACTAGGGTTTTAAAGAATATCACTCTAGAAGAAGCATGGAGCTCAATAAACCAGATGTGAATCACTTTCGTGTTTTTGGAAGTGAAGCAT